>CAEFZY010053442.1:0-40351 GCA_903066815.1 Brachyrhaphis roseni | reverse complement strand
GTACAAATGCAGCTCTTAGACATTTATAAAACCGAACTAAACCAACAACAGTATTACTTACATTCAATGGACGCACACGATAGAACGATGTATAAACGAAGTCTGCCTTGAGAGCCGCGCCACTCAATACTCAGATCCATGAACGAGATGTAGCAAATATGAACGGGAAGCCACCCAGTGGGTGAAATAAATTACTACATTTAAAACACTTTAATAAAGTGGTCCATATATAAGGCGCACCGGATAATAAGGCGCACTGTCGGCTTTTGAGAAAATTGAAGGCTTTTAGGTGCGCCTTATAGTGCGGAAAATACGGTAATGTCTCAATCTACCCCTGACCCTACTACATCCTGGATACACCATCAATAACTCCAAAAGCAAGTTGAACCTCAGGCATCTAAATGAGATGCCTGATCTTGTGGCTTCTTTTCATGTGAAGAATCAGCAGTCTAATTCTGAGCACTCCTTCAGTTCCTATCTCACAGCCAAGCTGCCCTATTCAAACAAAACTACTTTCAGGGATCCTCCTATACTCATATTTTTGGTCATCACCTAAGTCATGTAACTTAAAGTGAATATTATAAGATTAACATAGTTTTTTTCTTTACTTTAGATATGTGTGAAGCTCTTAAATTCAATCTTTCAAGAAAGAGGTTTACATATCCAGCTTTCCAAATGCAGAATTACAATCTAACCATCTAACCATATGCAAGAGGAACATTCTTACCACTGCTGCAGACAATGTAAAATTGTTGAGATTTATATAATTAAAAATAATATTTATTATTACTAGTTCAAAGACTAATAAAAGATAAAAGCTGAAATCAGCTTGAAAGCTTGAAAATATATGGCAGGCCGCACATAGATGCATAGCTTTAATGTCAAATAATTTGATCATGCTTCTAACTAAGGGGCAGCCAATTTAATCAAGAAGATGTAGAGTCCTTTCTTGGCTGCACCACTTGGCAGATGTAAATGGAAGTGAGAAATAAAAAAAATATATACTCTACATTTTTTTTTACTCTTTTTTTAACATGTTAGCATGACTGAAAAATACCAGCCAGCAGATCTACAACAGGTATAGACATGAAATCAGATGCTTCAAGATAAAATATTTCTCTTATGTCTGAAGATGTTGTCTGTGCCAATCACAAAGGATAACCATCCCAGACCCCCAGATCTGTGAAAAACATATTTGATTTTTAGCTGAGAACACAAACAGTTTTCACTTTGATTATCGTTTTAGTCACCCAAGTATCCTGACAAGCCCGAAAAGCACATGCAAATAGATGCTAACTACAACTATTATGTCTTTGTTGTATTTCATACCAGAGGTGTTGGATTAAAAGTGTGAAAGTGACAAAACTGAGAATTTTCTGTTAGTTTATAGAGACGCACTCACAAGAAAACAAGACTGACAGGCCACCAAAGCAGCTACAGCAACAGCAAGACAAGGTTCTCAGCTCCTTTTTTGCAAGGTGGTAGAGGAAAATATAGTATACTCATTTTTGTTGTTCAAATATGCAGTAAAAATTCCTCAAACTCTTCCTGGTTTATTTTGAACTCTGCAGGAAACCAAATTAGACACAAGGCTCAACAAACCTCAGGCACCAAAAAGGGATGAGTGAGGAAACAGCCACATACACACACTGAAGCAAAGAACAGAAACATACAAGATGCTGCAAATATATTCATAAATGGTTCAGTTATGTTAAGAATAAAGAGGACAGATGCTTTAAAAATAATAATTTTTAGCATGGTTGTCAATTTGCCCTTTGCACTAAAGAGTTTATTGAAACTAAACTACTTTTTATGCTTACATTACAATGTAACTATAATAGAAACACTTAAATAAATACCTTCTCAACATAGGCATATTGGTAACATCAGTGGCAGGATAAATTACAAGGGTGGAGAAAGGCTGCTCCAAACCACCCACAATGCAGCTGTGTTATTTGAACAAACACTACATGTAGTCATACTCTTACTTCATATAAACATACAAAAACCCCTTTAAATTGCTCATGGTATATATTGCAGGAGAAAATCTGAAGCATGTCACAATAACATTTATATGTTATATGCATAAACATAAAGATTTTAGTGGTGATGATTTTTTTTTCTTGTTTGAACAACAACAGATGGCTTATTTGTCCACATTTACACATGACATGATGTTTTTAATAGAAATGTAAATTAAAACAGATGTTTTTTTGTATTTTCATTGTTTTATTACTGTTTTTGAGAGAAGTCTATCTCATTTCAAATCATGAAAACATCTTGGTTGAATAAAAATAATTTTACATTTTAATCTGCCAGCCATACTAATAATTTCAATTTTAGAGAATGAAAGCTCAAAAAAGTCAATAATACTCCCACCACCCTTTTTTTTTTTTTTTTTTTTTTTTTACCAAAAACACTTCAAACATTTTTTTAAAAATGCATGCTAATGGAAATTACAATGAAAACTTTGTGAGAAATCGGCACATCTGAAGAAAACTGTGAAAGTTGTCAGTGGCAGACTATGTTAGATTGTGCATGTAAGACTTTTTGTGGAATAAGTATTTTATTGGAGTACATATAACTTGGACCCTTGTGGATGTAAAAAGACAGTTTTATTTTCAATGTGGTGCTGTTCTGTTAGCGATATGAGACTTTTAACGGTAAGTTGGACATTATTTTGTGTTTCCGAGTGGTTTGACAAAAATGTTTACTTTGTCCACAATTATGATTATATACGTCTCAAACATCTTAGATTTCCAATAATCTATAATATGCATATTAACCTGAAAAGGGTTTCACAAAAAACCCATAACATGAAGTCCCTCCCACAGATGCAAGAAACACCATGGAAAATCAACCACACGCCACTGACATTGCTCTGCTTCAGTTAAACATCCCACAATCCTTTGCTATATCATTATCACTGCCCAAATAAATACGACAAGGCCAACATCCTCCCCCAGTAAAATCACATACACAACTAGCAACAAGACGTAAATAAACTATTGGTTAAGAATATCATCAGACAGACACTGATATATTAAAAAAAAGAGTAATGTCAATCAATACCAATGTTAATGCCAATATATTGTGCATTCCTAGTCACAGTTAAATAAAATCAGACCAAAAAAAAACAAAAAACAGTGAACCATACAATTGCGTACCACTTTTGGTGGAAAACAATGGCTTTAGTTTTCCAATTAGGTAACTTGAGCAGCTAACCTGTAGCAAGTCCTTTACAATAGGTATTCTCAACCCCACCAATTTCTGTTCAAGGTAGTCTTTGTTGTTGAATGAGTGCAGAGTTTATCATATTTGATTGCTATGTCCCAAAGTTATGACTTATGGATGTTTCAGAGTATATCATGATAGGAGATGAAGTGCAGCTGATTCACAACGAGTCTTTGTCATGTGGGAGGTCACCTAGTGGAAGTCCAAACTCCTAACTTTCTGACAACAATACAAATATCTTATCACTGATCCAGTGCCGACTTTGTTACACTGGTTTTAAAGAATATCAAAATAGTGATCCGAAGGGTTCTTTATTTCTTTGTTTGACCTCCGACGTCTTCAACCCATGATAATGACCCTAATTAAGTCATAACTCTTACACTGGGAGCTCAAAGCTGTATTCATTAAAATTGTCATTTTTATATAAATGACATTGTTTGATGAGTAAAACAGACATAAAAAAAGCCATTTAGAAAGAAAGATTGATACAGAAAGGAAAATAGAGAGAGAATGGTGGGATAATTATTGTTCGTAAAAGAGACCAGAGGAGCTTAGCATGTGGTGAAAGGCTCCTGTTAAGTACACATACTGCCTCATTGTGTCTTCCTGCTTAAGTGACAGCAACTCTCTCAACAAGCAAGAGAAGCATACACACAACAAAATGTAGGTCTTGTAATAATGAAGTAGAAATTTCTTCTGTCGGGAAAATACTCCTATGCAACTTGTAGAGTATATTATAAATGTCTGCTTTATGCTAATGCTACTAACTCCGTGTCATAACTCAAACTCATAGCAGAGACAAATTAACAATGGGTGTGAACATAAACATTCACAGACAGATCACCTGCAAAAACTGCAAAATTTTAAATAAAGGCATAACAAATATTTGTGAAGCAATGTCCCCAACCCTGTGTGTCAGAACAGCATCAGTTTGTTGCAACAAAAGCATCTGCTTTTTGATTTGTCTATTTCTTGAACTAACAATATGTCAAACCTAAATATGAAGCCGTGAAATGAATTATGGCTTTCCGTAGCAGAATATCAAAAATATCAAATATCAAAATAGGATGACTAATCAAAGACTATTAATACTAATAAAACATAAAAGTGAATAACGGTACACTGATGTCTCAATATTATATTGAGACATGCATAAAAACCATAATCTAATTAACTAGTCAAATCTAGTTAATCTAGTTTGGATTGGAATATACAAAACTTTAATATATTTGTGAAAAAAATAGGATTTTTAGTTTTCTCAAAAATATTCTTAAATATATCTTGTTCTTGTAAAACTACTGTTGCTTATCGCCTAACATACACACCCCTTTTTTATGTTGTAAGAAGGATTGCTTGAAATGTCAGATTGATACATATGTTTGTTGCCTTGCTCACAGTTTGATTTGGGTTGGATGTGGATTGAAGTCGAGTTAAAAGCAGCATCTTGTCGCTTTCAGCAGCAGCTTCACCAATCTTTCGTTCACCTTTATTGGTGATCCACACACATTGTGGTGGTAAAATAATCTACACTTAACTCTGTCTTTGCTCCCTGAGGAGCACCCACAAGTAAAAATAGCACAGAAAAGACAGCATGTTTGGGCACAATCCACATGTTTAATTATTGTAAAGGTCCTGAGGAATTATCATTAACTTTGATACCATACTTATACTCATAGCGGTTAACCACAGTGCTGTGAAACAGAGATGTCAATGTGATAAGAAAATATTCTCTACCCTAATCATGGCCAGCTGAGTCATATGATGCCTTTAAAAACAAGCACAAACAAATATAAAACTCTATAAAATATATGCAGCCGCTATGAAAGATTTTTGTGGCAGGTTCCCATGACAACAAACCACTTAAATCTCTGCACACTACCCTGTCTGTAAACCACACCTATACTAATTACCTCATAAGACCTGCACCCGGATATACAATTAGTGCAGTTGTTTTCTCTGCAAAACTTGATTGAACTTGAATAATAATTGGCCAATCCTGGTTGAGTCATTCAGACACATAACAGCCCTGAGCTGAGTCCACATCGTCCTGTTCCCACCCCACCGTGTCAGTCATCCCCCTAGCATGACAAAACTCACAGAGGGAAGGGTCACGGGTTCATTCTCTAACTCCCACGAGCCCCATTGTGGCATTTCAGTGTTTCACTGGGCTGAATTGGTCCTGACCCCACAGATCATCCTAGGCGGTACGTCACCTGAATACACAACTGTTGTGCCTGTCAGTGAAAATGCCTTGGAACGAATGAATCACCATTTTTTCCAGGAAAAACACTGAATTGTTATTTTTGGGGGAGTTTTCTTGTCAGAGAAACTACAAAAAGTGTAAGCTTTGTTTTTTTTTTTACATACAGAAGAAAACAAACTTCCACCTGTATACCCTTTCATAGAGGTGGATAAAAAGATTAACTTTAAATTATGTGGCTGGCTTGTAAAGAAAGCATCATACAAAGCATACAGCTGCTTCGTGTATCCACCTGCACAGAGATAAACTTCCTACCATAATATCCTTCACTGGCAGCAGCGTCATTATGAGTTACACACCCAAATACAAGACGACTAAAGAAGGACCTGCCTAATAAAGCCTCATGTTTCACCACTTGGTGTTGCTGTTTTTTCCCCAAAGATTTTGCTAAGAATGTTCACATCATGTCCATTATCTTCAGAGTAATAAGAGGCATGAGCTGTGTCTGTGTACAAAAAGCTAATATGTGATTATTTTTATTCTTGAAATAAACAGAATTTTGTTTTCATTTATTTTGCATTCTATTATGTTGCTGACACAAAAACACATTAGAGAAGTTTTTTTCTTGTTTTATCTGCTTGCTGTTCTCTCTTTTATTCAAAAACACCTAGTCTCTGCTTTCTGTTCCTTTTTAAGCAATCATATTAATGAATGAATGCTTATGAAGACTTGATCAAACATGCAAGCCCACCTCAGCGTAGATTGACAAGAAAATTGTCATTCAAATTCCCATAGAAAAATGTAACTCATATCATAAATAGATTCCTTTAATACAGAGTGAAATATTTCAAGTATTTATGTCAGTTAATCTTCAATATTATGGCTCAGAGCTAATAAAATTAATCTTTGGAAAGATAGGACATTACATGCGACCAGTTAAGAATTTATTTTTAACACAGAAATAGCATAATATGACAATTGTACGGCATAAAATCATGGGGAGGATTGTAAAACACAAAAGGTCAAGACGCTTCCTGTCCACAAAGGAAAGTGGAAAAAAGTTGTACAAGAAATAGGAATAACCACAGCAATGAGAGGATGTTTCCAGGACATGGGCAACAACTCATAAGACACATCAGAAGTGTCTCGTCTGGCTTGCCTGGACTGTTGGGCCAAAATTCTCTTTTTGAGATGAAAGTCTGGTTTGCATTTCAGGCAGGATGCCTGCTGGTGTCCAGTTTGTTTCCTCAAATCAAAAATCACCAGAATGTCTGCCAAACACTGCTAGGGAACCTAACACTTCACTTTTCTGTCAAGTTTCACAGAGATGCTGAATTCATGTTCTAGTGGGAATTGGGAGCCCCAACACTGCCTAAAGTACCTACTTTAATGACAATGGTATCACAGAGAGTAACAGGTCAGCCACTCACCTAAAATAAGTTTGCTGGACAAATTAATAGGAAAATGAGACACCAGATCCAACAATGCAGACAAACTGGAGGCCACAATAAAAACAACATGGGGTTCCTTAACCCATCAACAGAGCCACAGGCCCATAACCTCCATGCCACGACGCATTGATGCAGGAATTGAAGCAAAAGAAACCTTGACCAAAGCTTGAGAGCCAATATTGTACAGTAAAGGGGCATACTTTGAAGTAAGCAAACATTTATTTGTTAAAGATAAGTTATTTATTGATTTTGTACAGTATTCACATTTTCTGAAATAGCAAATTTTGATTCTCATTAAATGCACTGTAATGAATTAATAGAAATACATTTTTAAAATATATCACTCTGTATGAAATGAATCAGTTTCATTTTATAATTACTGAAGTAGGTTATATTTTCTTCGTAATATCCAAATTAATGAACATGCACCTTTAATTGTCGAATTTCTCTGGGATGCTTTATCTCTTACCTTCACCAGGAAAGGGGGGTGGACTTGTAGAGCTGTTCTCACTCTCTGTGTTCCAGTCTGTGCGTGAACTTGGAGCTGGAGGGTGAGGGTTTTCATTATCAGGTTGCTCTGCGGAGATGGTAGTGGCACTCCTCTCCTCATCCATGGGCGTGGGCCTGCTGTTCAGGGAGGAGGTGAATGAGCCATGAGGTGAATGAAGCAACAAGACCGTATGAATAAATGGGGCGACCTCTTTGAATAAAAAATGCAACATCTGAACATGATGTCAGTATGAGTAGTGGCCACTAAGATGGATGTGCAATAAGCTCTCTTGAAATAAGTAACCAGCTATAATGTTTTCATCTTCCACCATTTCAGGCAGACACACCATCTTTACCATTCATCTTAAGGCAGATAGTCTGATGTCTGCTGCAAACTCTCACTGGGCATGTTTTCTTGCCAGGTAATTTCCTCAAATTTAATATATTTTCATAACTTTTTTCAGCTAAACTAAACACATTTTTATTCACGATAATCAAATTGTACCGACTCTATCGAATAAACGTCAGCTGGAAGATGGCAGGAATGCACGACCAGAACTTGCCCAAAAATAACTCTCTGAAACCCTTTAAGGCATAAGGAAACACCATGACACCACATGTTCTGACAGTAAATAGTTTTTGGCTGCATGTGAGAGGAATTCTATAGATATTTCAAAATAGTCTGCAACAATTGAAAAGTACATCTAGTGTAGTAAAACTACTGAACACTGAGACAGACTCATATACTTCAAAGCCTTTTAACAAGTATGGTTTGACGTAACTGCAGAACTCTTTCTAGAAGACCCAAGCAGGTTTTCAGTGAATATTATAGTTTAGTGCTTAATATATATTTTTCAGTATTACACAAAATTGTATCTATATTACCTCATAAAAATATATATTTTGAAAACACACAAAATACTTCAATTTCTGTTATGAAGTGTTACTAAATATACTAAATTTTATAAATAAAACAAGGATATCATGCTTCCCTCCTGCTATGCTGAATAAAATGTTCTAAAGAAATGTCCATTAAAATATGCTAATAAAAATATATTACAGCTTCACATTAAACTCATTAACTTTCACATTAACTTTAATTAATGTGTTTTGTTTACAATTGTCCGAATTAGGTCTAAATCTAAGAATTTTGGTTTTTGAACTGGATGATGACATCAAGTTTATATTCTGTAAATAATAAGCCTTTCACTTTCGAGTCCAATAGGTGGAAGATAATCAAATAGCAATTTGTTAGCAGTTAACTAAGAGGTGTAACCACTGCAATTAACTGGCCACGCAAATTAGTAAATTAGCAAAACACATAAGTACCCTATCAATTTACCTTGCGGACATTAAAACAAGAGAACTTTCAGTGTTCCGTTTTAAGATCAATTTTGCCTAGTTCCTTGTAAATGTGTTTTGTTCGCCAGCTTTTGAAGGCCTCGGGCATCCGCTCCAAAATATGGGACAGCTCTGTCTCATGCTATATTTTGGCTGCCCTCACGTGCAGCCAAGAAACGGGCGCGCGCTCCACCAGTCAAACCAGCTCAGCTGGGCAGCTGTTTGCGCGCTCCCGTGGCAACAACGCTGCCCTGCGAAAAGTTTTGACAATACACAGCGAAGTTCAGGGAAATGAACGCTCAAAAAGAAGACATTCATTAGAGCCACGTTCGCAAATATACAGCCACAAAAAAAAAACAAGACAGGCTTGGCCATAAACTTCTGAAATAGCGAAACATTTGTAAAAGTTTCGGGGAAAAAATAAAAATCGTCGTACCTTATACGACGTGCCAAATTTAAACACCACGCTGCAAGAGCATTAAACTATTATATTCGGGGAAATGTAGCCTACAGGGCCTAGAGACGCAAAATGCGGCAGATATTTTGTTTACCTTGATTGCATGACTGTGCTCTGATTGAAAGCGAGTGTCTGCATGCTGAGGCCGAACTCAGCTTTAGTTTTTCTTACTTTTATCTTCACAATATCACGAGGGCAAAAAAAAAACACAGCCTTACCTTCTCACTGTCTGCGACACTTAAGCAACCAAAATGTTTATTTATTGGTCTAATTCATCTCATCTCCTTCGCTGGACCTCGAGCTCCGCTGGAGTCCTCTTTCTTTCCAAACTCGGGTCTCTTCGCGGTGTCAAAAACTCTCCTCGGTTCATACAGGTGATATAAGCTCCAAAATACAGAGCATTTTCTTCAGCACAGATAGTCTTCTCTCCGCCTCCAAAGTGCCTGACTTCGGCTCGCCCCGTCCTCCGGCAAACCAGATGTGGCGAAGTTTGACTCCGCAGAAACCTTTGTTTTCAGGTTTGCTCGACCACTGCTGAGAAAGTCCAATCCCTCCTGGAGAAAATAGCTTAGCTAATTATAACCTCAAGCTGAGGTGTGTATCTCCTTTTTTGTTGTTTCGCCCCTCTCACACCCACTGTGTCAGCCTTTGACTTGTGCTGCTGCTGTTGCTGCTCCTGCTCCTGCTTTTGGACAGGAAACTACAGTCAGCAGTGATTGTGCTTCCTCCAGGCAATAAAGTAGTTGGGCTGAACTGCACTGTCATATAATTACCCCTTTAACCCGGACCAGACAGAGCACTAACACAGACAAGCTTTCATTACAAATTTGAAGTCCAGAAGCCGCATGTTTTGTCATTAATAATGAACAGTTTAGTCTCCAGGAGTAGTAAGGCTGTCAACAATGTATAAGCGTTTATTATCAGCATAGTAAACATTCTTACATTCTTATGCCGCAGAACATATTCTTACACACATACAAGAACATTATCATGATCTCCTTTTTTGTCTAAGATAAATTGTACAAATGTTATCTGCTGTAATTTAAATGTGTATTATGAGAATGTTGCTGTTTTTGTTTTACATCCCCTTATGTTCTGCAAAAGTTTCACTTTAAAAGCAAACAGTAGGTAACCGCTTTTTTAAAAAAACAGCTAAAACATGTTGGAGCAGGTATCCATCAACAGATAAAGCCAACATTTCTTAGAAATAATAACAATGACAAAATAACTGTTATCACAAACTTGCTGGCACTCCAGGTAAAGATGTATAAAAAGACTTAAAATACATTCGGCTTTGATTGCACCAATGTCAAAAAAACCCATCCTGCTTTAATACTTATTAAATAGGGAAAAAAACACCATGTTCAAAAATATTGACATTCCTTTAAAATGCATTAAATTGAAGATTTTATGTTTTTATGCACTTTACTGTTGTAAGCAAATGAGTTTCTTTGAACTTTTATATGGTGATCCATCACTTTCAGTTTCTCTGCTACATACTTGACATGAATTAATCATTTCTTTTGGTCACTGGCCACTAAAGTGGAGCACTCATATTGCTACAAGAGGAAGTGATCATGGTAGTAAAACAGATCTTAAAAGTTACTCGGGCCTGCAACGAAGAGCGGCATCTTGGGATCACCAAGTCTCCGTAGCAATCATTAGATGCTATCTCACTTTTATGCACAAGCGGCGTCTCATTTCTTTTGTTGTTGTTCTATTGTCAGCAACATAGACATGGTCAAGTCTGCTTAATTCTACTGAGACTTTAACTGGAATAATGTGCTTTGTTCAGATTAGACTAACAATGGTCTGTCTAGCAACAGACTCTACAAGGGTTTGAGATTAAACAAATGACAAACTCACCTATTGCTCACTCTTTACTATGGTGAATCAGTGGTACTGTGGGCCTGCTCCTTTGCCAGAGGTAGTGGAGATCAAAAAGTGCATGGCATCACCAGCAATAAGAAATGCCAGGACATTTTAATATGTCTTTTTAAAGCCAGGCACAGAGCAAATTGTTCAAGGATAAACTTCCTTTCTGTTTCTCAATCCACCCCTTTTTTAGGGGGGTATTCAGGGGAGACTCAACTGAGAAACAGCAGATGCTAGAGGGCTGAACTGAGTCCTGCTCTCCTTCCTAAAGGTCTTCTGACTGGACCGCGTGAAAACTCGTGCTCAGACAGGACAGATGCTGGAAATGTCAACACTGACGGGCAGCACAGAGAGAGTGAGTAAAAGTGTAAAGCAAAACTTTGACACTCATCCTCGAGCCTCTACAAAGGCTATTTAACAATTCAGTTTGTTTGTCTGTGCTTTAAAGAAGTACAAGATTTGGTGGTGAGAAAACGAGCATGAGAAAGAGCATGTGCAGAGAGACTTGAGGGTAAAATGTGGTTCCAATCATTCACAAAGATGCTTTTGTTCTGCAGCTGGGCCCCACTACTCTGACTGTCTGTGTCTCTCTTCTCGACAATCCTGACACAACGATGCCTTCTTGTGTGGCAGGAAATGCTAGTGTGAGGATTCACACGGTACTCAGACACCATGGGCTTACCTGTCAGACATTTAACAGCTGTCAGTGTGTTAAATATTTAGAAATAAAAATGACACAACCACCATAAACCCAGTACAGATCAGATTTTATTCAGGATATTCTTAACACTATCACTTTTTCTTGAAGAGTTTCCAAAACCCCCTGCTTTTCCAAATGGTGTTTTTATTGCACAGATTTCACCCAGTTGCACAAGCTATGATCAAAGCCATTAATGTTCAGTCGCCTGATGTCATCGTGCTGTCAGGAGATGTGAGTGCACTTACAATTATGGTAAAAAGAACAGTACACCCCCTTTCTGCATTCTAAATGTTGGTGTGTACTTAAATTTCCACACACTTTTCACTGGAATGGGTGCTGTGCTTTATTGTGTACTTGAGACTAGAGTCCAACAATGTTAGAGTCTGTAAAAATCAGATCCTTTGCAATTATTCATACAACTGCAAATTAGCCAAGTCTCTGGGAAAAGCTTCCTAATTACACTGATAAATCAGGAACAGCTGTTTTCACCAGCTCAACAGGTGAAAACTGCACCTCTCTACTATTGGTTAGTGGCAAGCCATGGCTAAAACAAATGTAGCCCCTGGTTAAGGCCCTTTAATATTTATGAGATTGGTTGTATGTAAAAAGAAAAAAATTACAAAATATGTACGAGATTGGTTTTATGTAAAAAGGGAAAAAAAAGGGGGGTAAGTGAGAAATGTGTATTATTGTTTTTGTACATTTTTAATCTGAGTGATTGTATACATGAGGGAAGAGGTTACTGTTGTGAGTAACGTGAGAAATACAGTAATGGGAAAAAAAAAACAGAAAGCCAAACCTTTTCTGGAGGTGACTTGTGTACTTACATAAGTGTATTCTTGTTTGATCAATGATCTCATTAGTTTAAAGACTGTATTGAATTTCCTATCTATGAAAGTAGTTTAGGTTAACAAGGGACACGTGAACTCAACAGAGAAAAAAAGGGGGACAATGGGATGATGGGAGGATGAAGGTAGAAGAACCAGGAGAGAGGACAAGGAGGAAGCTAATGGAGACCGCTGCTAATGTTTTCACAGGTTGAGGTGGGAGAAGGAATTGGATTTTTTTGGGCGTGTTCTGCACAAGTTAGTGACAAAAGTTGAATTCTGGTTATGGTAAAACAACAGTTAAAGTGAGTAAAATATAAGGGACTGAAAAGAAAAAGTGCCTTATTGGCTTTATTTTATTTTGGGAAACATTTAATATTGGGAATTAATGACCTTGCTCTTTGTTTAAATTTTTGATTATTTTGGGGTATTGTGGCGCTACGGTTTTATTTCTCCAAGTTCTTATTAAAATAAACTATTCAGTTAGCTGGTTGTCTGGAGTTATTTATGTTACATCAAAGGTGTGTATGGTAATTGGACGAGTAATGATTTACTCAACATAGATAAACCTGCGTGGTATCTACCAGAACTTAACGAACCCAAATAGCCACCCCATTCTGCCTGGAGCGCTTGACGGTGACGACGTTCAGCAGCAGTCAGTAGAAGACAAGAACGATTGTGGCTGTTACTATGTTGCCAAGAAAAATAATAAAGTCAGGTTATCAAAAAAAGAAATAGAGAAAAAAACAAGAGTGTCAATTTATAACCCAGTTTTTCTCCAAGAGAGGTGGGTAGACTCTGTGAGATTATCAACCATTTAGCATAATTAGCTCAGCTTCAGACTACTTTTGGCCTCCATTTCACTAGCATTCTATGAACAAAGGAAATACATTTCCAACATATTCATATATTTAACTTGTACCTGTACCTCTTACCACACTTAACAGATGAAACAAAGTGCATTTAAACTAATAGTAACTTTGACTGTCTTCACTTCTTGAGTACATCTTCAGTAGGATCTCAATGTAGTAACTAAATAAGACTATTGCTGCCACTTTTCTTGATATATTCATCTAAACTCAATTACTATCATACTATTTCACAAATCCACAATTGCTTCTCTACATGTCAAAAGTGCCTCCTAATGTCAAATTTTTCCTCACTGCTGACACTGGCAAAATAAAAAAAGCCAAATGCTCAGTTGAGCATACATATGTGAAACCAAACTGAGACTAATATATGAAAGTTTGGATAAAAACAGTAATGAAAAAATCGGTGGAGTAAGTAGATCCATGCAGATCTACAGACATGCAGACAGCGGCAGATACACAAATCTGTTGTGTTGTTTTCGGTGAGTCAGTGCACTGTTTGTAGGGTGGCCCACCGCTTGAACCACAAACATGGAGGCAAAGAAGGGAGAGGAACGACAAAGTCAGCTCACCAGGGAGAAACAGAGAGAGATTTGAGCATGGCTCCCAGTGAATTTACTTTATGACTCATAAGGTCTGCCTGGACCTCAGTGCTCTGCATGCTGTTGGGACTTGCAGCCGTTCACACCCTCTGCTCACACCCGATCACACAAACATGCATATTGATTTAGCATGGCGAGTTCATGCACATGGGCAGGGGCGTGCAGATCTACTTTCCCACAAACAAATCTGCAGACATCCGGACCTGCTGCTTACTTTATCCCGATGAGCGCTAAGAAAACCGCTCGGGCCCAAACGCCTCATCTCCAAGCCAAAAATAACCTCTTTGTCTGTTGCTCTGCATCTTGGCTCACCTTGCACAACTATTGTGCTATGGTTCTGCACAGTATTCATCTTGTGCATATGTGCCTGAAAATGTACATATGTGTGAAGGTGCCTGCATGCTTGCAGCTATATAATAGGCTTAGGAACAAGGGGTGGGGGGAGACTCTACCAAAACCAAATGTCTCAGGGATTTAAATGTCGGGAATGAGATTCTTCCCAGTGGAATAACAGCGAAGTTCACTCAAAGCACAAGATTAAATAAAGTTTCAACTTTCAAAAAAAAAATAAAACATTCAAGAGACTTTTTCTCCCTGAAGCAACACATCCATGAAGCATTGCAGAGGTTTAAAGACGAGCTGTAGGGCATGCAGCACACCTGCACAAGAGGTTGAAGGAAACATAAGCAACTGGAACCTTCTCGTTCACCTGCACACATAAAACCATGTTGGCTCTACAAAATGTTCATGTACCTGTTTTCATATTTTCCCACATTAGCTCACTTAGTCCTGGGTCTGTACTCTCTGGCCCTCCCTGTTGGCCGAATCATGACAGTGGATTTCAGGAATGTTTGTTGCTGGGTTTATGTTTGTTGGATGCTGCTTGTGTTTTCTGGGTTGTTTACTCCTCCTGGTGGCCACTCACTGTATCACAGCACACTCTGACCCCGTGAAAGGCCCCCGCTGATTAAGCAGAACTGGCACAAGCAGTCTTAAATCTAAAGGCTGGTGATCTGTGCTAAAACACCAACGTGGCCAGATCCTTTTAATAAATTATTTATCTATCACATAGCTTCCTTTGCTTTTGAATTAAAGTCCTTATTTTGCAAAAAGTGATTCAAGTTTGATGCCACAAAAGGTAATGTCTGGACATTTTTTATTCATTTGTCGCTCTATTTAGAAGTAATGCAAATTGCACAGTGAACAATGAAACTTTGTAAGTGAAGTTTATTTTCTTTCAGCTGTAGCTGTGCCTACTCCTTACAGGCCAACTCACAAGTTTGCATATACCTATGGCCATTACAGTCATATTAATTGTGGGCTTTTAAAGATGCATTTGTTATTTTTGGAAAGTGTACTGATTACATCACCTACAACCTGCTGCATGTTTTTTCTTCCAAAACAGAAATACAAAATTATTGTAGATTTTCTAGAATCCACACAGGTTCAACATTATATACTCATAAAATGACTTCTTCCTGGAGCTCTTAAATATTTCGCCACTCTTTTAGTCTGAACTGGATACATCTATTCTGATAGTTTTAGTGCATCTGGTAAATACTTTTTTTTTTTCATTATTAGGGTGTATGTATTTATTTGAGCCTGTATGTTTAATTGTGATTCTATGTGCATTAAAAATGCATGATAAATTGTCCAACATATGCCTGTTTTAAAAACAATTGAAACATTAAAGGCCAAAATATGAATAAGACGTTCACAGTAGGTTGCATCTTCATGATATGTTGTGTGACTTTATAAAGGTATAGTGTGAATAATGATCAACTTGATATAGATAACTAAAAACTAGAACTAAAACAGTGAGAGCAATAAGAGAAGGAATGAAGACGCAGCCTAGGACAGTGTAATAAGTATTTTATTGCATTTTATAATGCCATTGTCAATAATTAGTACAGATTACATGCAACTAGACCTACTGTACAGTTTTTTATTGTCTGCATGGACAGACACAAGAAGATTCAGGTTACAAATAC
The DNA here is from genome assembly GCA_903066815.1 of Brachyrhaphis roseni. Classification (NCBI taxonomy): domain Eukaryota; kingdom Metazoa; phylum Chordata; class Actinopteri; order Cyprinodontiformes; family Poeciliidae; genus Brachyrhaphis; species Brachyrhaphis roseni. The sequence continues at coordinate 24,315 of CAEFZY010053442.1, read as the reverse complement.
ACAGATATATGTGTGTGTTTTTATACAGCATGAAGGAAAGGGCAGTGACTGGCATTACATGGCTACCCCGGGGGGAGGAGGGTCAGAGGGCCGGGCTCGTCATCTGTCTGTCTAAAGCAACCACCCTGGTCCCTGTTTCCGCCTCTTCCTCGGGTCACTCTTTCAAACAACAAATAACATAACAAAAACCAAAGGAATAAAGAGAGGTAAACAGGTAAACTCAACTAAGAATCAATAAAGAGAGTCACTGCTGTAAATGTACACACATTCCTAAGGTTTAACCAGAGGATCGTTAAAGTGGTAGTTCCATCAAAATCTGGCTGTCTATATAATAATACCATCAGGCAAAAGCTCCGCTTTGAGAGTCCCTTTCCCCTCCCATAATGCCTCAGAACTGTCCAATCACTCATCAGGATTTGCTCTCGCTAGGTCCTCTGAGTCAGACACAAGCCAAAGGGACATAGACTGCTCCCCACAACACGGTTACACGAATGGATGAGGGGAAACTGCTGTAGGTGAAGGTGGTAAGTGGCGTAGATGGAGAGTTTTGGAAGTAGCTCTGTTTTTTTTTTTTTCCTTTTTCTTTTTTGGTTGGTTAAAGTTGTGACATTGGTTTTGGTTGCAGTTTGGTTACAGTTCAGGAGTTTGGACTAAAGCAATGTTGGCTCACAATGCCTTTGGTAGTCAGAGCTGCATCTCAAAGAGCCACTCCATATTTTGGTTTTGAGACTAAGCAAAAGGAGGAGTATCAAAAACAACAACAACAACAACAACAAATAATATTAATGCAACAGTGTCAGTCATTAATCTGTCTCTGTTGAACTTGGAAATAAAGTTTGCAGCGAGTCGCCACCTGTTCGGTTTCTGACTCGGCCCCTTGGCACCTGCAGATGATTGACAGCTCTGCGGGTCGGAGTTCGGCACAGGAATGACGGGGGGGCAGGGGGTTAGAGGGAGGTGTCACAGGGAGCAAGGACGCGCATTGGCACCTGAAAGGACCAACAGCAATACTTTTCTATAGCTCCACAGTTTTTTTTTCTTTTTTTTGTTAAAGCAAGAGAGGGGCTACATATTCTTTCATTTTTTCCTCTTTCTCTTTTTCTTTTCAGAAGTTTTGGTCCTGTCTTTGAGAAAAAAAAGTCCATCTGAGGTATCAATACACAATGTAGAACCTTTTTGTTTGTTTTCCTTTTGTTGTTTTTTTTCCTTAAAAATGCATAAATGCAATACAGAGACAAAAAAGTATCAAAATAGATCTAGCTAAGATAAATATACAAACAGGTGTTTCCTAAACCACTGATCTAAATTCAATTATTTTCTTTTTTTTTTCTTTTTGATAATACATTTAAAAAAAAAAAAAAGAGAGAAGCGTCCCGGACGTTTTCTGAAGAACTGAAAAATGGAAACGATAACAAAAAAAAAAGTTTAAACCAAGATATCTGCAGCACTTAATGTGATAAATACATATATTCAGCATTAGCGGTACAGTATAGAAATCCAGGTTGAAAGCTTTACAACAGCTCAACAGGTGCAGAAAAATGAAAGAAAAAAATAAACAAAGGCAAAGGAGAGGCATGGGAGAGACGAACCAAACATTAATATACAAGAATGCATCATGTTATGCCAAGCTAACAAAAAGTAGTGTTACACGGTTGACCTGTGAACAATCTACATCTTTACAAAACGGCTTTGTTTACAGGTGTACCTTAAAAGCACAAGTTAGGAATCATCTACGTTCTGGATGCAGGAGTTCCTCCTGGTTTCGATCTGGCTATTAGTGGTGACTTTCAGAGATTCAATGACCTATTGAGTGTTGAGCAGTTCTTAGGACACCTGGATGTTTTGAGCCTTCGTTTGAGCCAGTTCTGGTGTGCACCTGTATGCATGTGTGTTAGTGTGTGTTGTTTGTAGCCCATTACCACCTGTGACAATGAGAGGAAGCCGCTAACAACCAGCATATAAGGAGATATTCAACTAAGAAGCTTTTCCTTCATAAAGCTCAGTGATAATCGGGTGTGGAAAAGAAAATAACGCAGTTAGCAAGCACTTCTCAACACTTTTTGAGATGCAGTGAGTGCTTCAGATATTGTTAACGGAGAGGTAGTCATTCTTAACTATATAAAAAGTGAAAAAGCATTACTTTTTCAGATGGGAAGATGGGAAAGGGAGTCACCAGCTATTGTTGATTTCCTTTGTATATAAGAGCTGCACAATTATCAAACTGCAGTTGTTATCACAGTCACAACAGATGCTATGTTTGCTAGGCTATAACATTTCCCGTGGCATGCATTCAAACTCTGCTTACTAATGAGATTTAATCAACTGGCTGAACTTTCATTGTTTTCTATGACCACAATCCTGAAGCTCAGTAAGAGTGATTGAAACATTGTGACAGTGGAAAAGGAATAGCAAGGAAAATGTGTTTCAATTGCAATTAATGTCACCATTGCGATATTCAACAATAATATCACAACCGGATGTCTCCTAATATCAGGCAACCCTTTTTGTAAAGTATGTGTAACAACAGTTTTGGCATTCTTAGTATCATTGTTGAGGAAGAGTAAAGAGCAAGTGTTAAAGAGAGTTCAGATTCCCACTGGCTATCTGTCAAACAGTTTTGAAAAGGAGGTAGTAATATTTTTTTGGTTATTTTATCTCTTTTCAACTTCTCTGCCTGCCAGGTATGTGTTTTGCACTCAGTCTCTTTTGCAACAGGAAACGGTCCTGTTTTAACTCAAAGTCATTGGAAATATTATTTGGAAAAAAAACAAAACAAAACAAACAAACAAAAAAAAAAACATCTGAAGTTCAGTTCAAAAATAAAATACCCCAAAACCCACCGAAGACAATAACTGTGTCCCTTGGTTGTTCCCACATTACATTAAATGTTCCCTCTTTGTAACACATATTCAGAATAATTTCTCTTTGTCCAAAGATGTGACTTTTTGAAGCCTGACACAGTACACTTCCTCCTCTTGTGGAGGAGGTTCCTGTTGAAAGAGTTTTTTATTTTTTTTCTCTCGATTGCATACCTTCTAATATTTAAAACAAAACTCAGAGAAAGTCTTTTGTTTGGGTCTGCTCAAATGTAGTAGTACTGAAACTTAAAATGGGTCAGTATAGAGGTAGGGTTTCATCTATAAGTGCTTTTTACTCTCCTCTCTGCATTGTGTTTTTCAGAGGAACTGTGCAAGGTTTGTTTTTATTCATATTTGGCCTCCTACCTAATTGAAGTAATTCTGAAAATGTACCTAAAATCCCAGCTTGCTTTGCACACTTTGGTTTCTGGAATGAAGAGCACTGTAAGTTTAAGAGTTTTAGGACAACACTCGTGTGAATGTCATTATAGGAAAGAAAAATGCCATGGTTACTTGTCTTTTGGCCCGATTTCTGAAAGAAAGAAAAAAAAAAGAAGAAGGGTAAAATAAAGCACAGGGTTTTTGGTTTTCTACTTATTTCTTTGGTTACCTGTAACAAAAAATAAAACGGGAACATGATAAGAAGATATTAGATTAAAATAAATGCTTAAATTTGGTATGTAACTGTAGAGAAAAGTTACGCTTTGACGCCTACAAGAAATAATAATAATAATAATAATAATTAAAAAAAATAATAATCTAGCGTGCTATTTTCTTGAACACAAATGCACACAGTGAATCGCAGATAACTTCTACACAGTAACAATTACAACCATAGAGCTTTGAATTGAGGCTGAGCAGAGTTGCCACATTTGGTGTCCCACAGAAGGAAAATCTCCCCTTACTTCTTAATCAATTTGGACACAGTTCTGGGCAGAACCTTTGTGGGATGAGGTATTCTCTGACTGCAGTAATATATATATTTTTATATATATATTTATGTTTTTTAAAGCATTACAGACACATCTTAAGTAAATACACAACTTAAAAAAACAGAAAAGATAGAGCTAAAATAAAAGCAAAGTTTGGCGGTTTACGGTAACTTTTAAGTGCTATTTCCAATTTTCTCTCCTGCTTCATTTGTGACAGAAAGGCTGTTGATGGGCAGGACAGTTGGGACAATACTGTGTTTCTTTAAAAATGGTGACTCATTATTTTGCCAATACTTATTTGGAATGGCGTGAACAACCAGAGCAAAACAAACAGCTTAGAAAAAAACAAAAAACAGACGTACATCCTTAGAAGAGCAGAAATCCACAATGGGAATATTGATCATCAAACGTAAACAATAAAAAGTAAAAAGGAAATGACAAAAGCTACCACACATTTTTTTTTCTTATTTCTCAAAATCACAGACAGTTTTTTTTTTTTTTTAGTCACAAAGTTTCTGTAGACACTTCCTCCCTCGTCTCTCGCTGCTTCCCGTCATTTCTTCTTCCCCTCCAAAGTGTTCCATGCTCATCTGCAGACAGAGGACAGAAGAAGAAGAAGAGCACCTAATCCTGCAGTCTTCGGGGTGGGAGGGCAGGGGAATGGTGTGGGCTGCAGTAATGGTCGGAAAAACGTCTTCTTTTCTTTAATGTAGAAGTAAATAATAGTAATAAAAAAAAAAAAACGTCCCTTAGTGACCGTCGCACTGGTGTTTTGAGGCCTAGACAGAGAGCAGGGCCATGCCGTCGTTCTTCTTCTTCTCTCTCCCTTATCTCAAAGGCCATCGGTTTTGTCTCAATCAAATCAAAGTGTATGAAAAAGCAAGTATCTGACTCCAACAGGGGAGAAGAGGTGTCCTGCCCCCAGCGACTTCTCCAAATCTATATACACATGATCCTGCGTGTTTGTGTATGTCTTGTTCTTTCCAAACACACACCAGTGTTTCTTCTCAACCGAGATCACAGAGAGAAAAGCACCTATGCCAGGTGGTGGTAGGAGGAGAGAGCGTGTGTCCATGCCTCTTAGGATCTTTTTTTGTCCACCCGCCTCCCCCCTTCAAACCCTCTGAGACATGTTTTATTTATTTTTTTTCTGCCGAGACATGGGACATGGTTTGACAGGTAAACAAGTATGTGTGTGTATGTGTGTGTGCGTGCGTGCACAGGTTTTGCGAGAGTGTGTATGAGTAAAGTGGTGTTACACCTCTGAGCCAAGTGTTGTAAAAGCAACATCCGGCGGTAAAGCAGTGCTCCACAGTCAGGTTTTTGCGACTGAACGTATACAAAAGTCATCTAAACCCTGTTTTTTGAGTTTCTCAATGTCATTCTCTGTTGTTCAAACTTTCTTTAAAACAAACTTAAAAAATAAAAACATTCTCTTTTTTCCCCCTCCCTCTCTTTTCTCTTAAGTGTACGGATGCTGTTTTTCCTCTTCATGCTGATGAGAGGGCCGTAGGACTGATCTGAGAGAAGTCCCGGCCCGTTGATCCATTGGTCGGGCGCGTCCTACTCCAGCTCCTCGGTGGGAAGATCTTCTTCCAGATCACGTTCATCGCTTGGCAGTGGCAGGCTGTGTGTGACGCCAGCCAGGAGGGATACTGGTCGGCTGTCCTCTTCCACCTCAGTCGGCTCCTCCTTCACGTGCACCGGGTGGCTGTGCAACAGAGAACAGAGCTGTCAGTGAGGCGATGTGACGCAAAACACTCCGGGCAGCTACAAAATCACTGGTAGTTCATTTGTGCTGTACCCAGTTAATCAAAGGGCACTTTGAAAATCTCAACATGTCTAAAGTACATTCATTCTATTCTAAAACAACCTTTGTTCGGTTAGAATCACAAACTTCAGTTGCATTTTGTTGGGTTTTATGTGAGGAAGAAAAATTATGAATAAAATCCTCTAGGATAGAAGCATATTTTGGTTTCCTGTTGAAGAGAATAATCCCCACAGCATGATTCTGCCACCACCATATTCTACCGTCTGATGATGACTTTGTAGTATTAGTTTTAAGCCATGCTTGCATGTAGCCCACCAATTGCCTTTAAGACATGTCTTACACTTCTCCCCAGCCTTCTCCCTAATCTGTCTGCTGTGTTCCTTGGTCTTCATGATGCTCTTTGCTCACCAATTTTCACTGAACTTTTTAGAAGTATCAGGATAAAGGAAGATGGATACATATGAGATATTTTGTTTCATTGCAATCAGCCTTAAGTTCAAATTCAGACACATATCTCATTTCAAATCATTCATTCATTTTCTATTCAGTGCATTTAAATTGAGTTAAATCAAATTCAGAAGATTTGGAATTGCCAAAATTGACAGATCCTAAATCGGCTGACGTAACTTATGAATGAAGTTTACATGCATACCTGAAAAATTGCAACGCAAAGTCATGCACTGTGATGTGCATGTGTATGTCTGCTCTGGTTCGTACCTGTACTGCTGAGGGCTGAGCGTGGGGCTGCAGCTGCCGTTGCTGTTGACCTGCTCCACGGTGGAGCTGACATCATCATGGCCCACGTGCAGCATATTGAGGCTAGCTGCAGACGGAGGGGTCACCAGAGAGGGGCTGTTCAGCAGGGACAAACTGCTCTCTGCCAGAGCCGCCTGCACACACAGAAAAACAGATTTAAGTCATGCTTGATTGAACCATAAGTTTAACAGACAGAAATGGATCTAAAGCCTAACTTAACAGAATAATTAAAGTCCCAAGGAATGCAAAGGTGTATCAATTTTAGAAATTATCCACATCAGAGCTCATTTCATTTTTATCCAAGGCCATAGCGGACATCATTTCAAACCACTAGGGGGCACTTATATACAGTACTTTCAGCTGAAAGAGTTGTTCCCTTAGGTCCCTGTCAAGAAGTGAGTGTGTGTGTGCGATCACACAAAAGTCTCAACAGGAATGCTATGAGAAACGGAGCCACGACCTCAGCTTAGACACAAACATAAGTGCAACATCTGTGTCTGCAGAAGGCAACAACAACAGAGCCAACAAGAGCAGCTTTGGTCTTTTTTCTGCAGACTCACATCCAGACGCTGGATCAGACAGGTTGGACGCCAGCTGAGAGGCTCACGCCACCTCCCCTTCTCATGCAGAAGGAGGGAAAAAAAGGAAAGACAAAAGGAATTCTCACTGGCTCAGAGGTGGGTTTTCTGGGGCAGGCAATAATTTTATGCAGTAACCTTAATTGACAACTACTTGACGCTATAAATCATCCCAGTTGCTAAAGTGCATTCAGTGCCTGCACCAAGGTGAGGTGATCGAGATGTGTGCGCCGGTGGAAGAGGGAACATTGCGAGATGGGGCAAGAGAGTGGAAAGCTGATGTGGGGGTGGGGGTGGAGGCAGCCGATGTGAGCGCAGTTAGGGAATCGGTTAATTATAAGAGGGAATTGATGTCAGTGTCCTTGATTCAGAGTTTTTATACATTTATCAGATCAAAGTTCCTGTGAATTTGTCAAACATTCTGGATATCAGTGTAGAAAACCTTTGCCGTATTGGGTTTGGTCATTTTTTATGTAAAAAAAAAAAAATCATCAAGCAAGACAACGCACAAATTGGTTTCTGGTTCTGAAAGGTGATAAAGGGATTTTGAGTGCAAGACCATCACAAAGTAGTGAAGGAGGAGCAAAAAAATACATGATTTTCATTTTTATTTTTTTACAAATAAAATTTGAATATAATAAAGCAAAAAAAATAAAATTAAAACAACTCAGTTACAAATATCTACATCTTTGTTGGCAAGGTAACTATTAGTAGTGCAGAAATCCCATTTTCATTTTGCCATAAACCAGGGAAGGCGTATGGCTTATGGTCGGAGTCGATGGGAAGATGGATGGAGCTCAACACATTTCAGTTATAGAAAATAACAGGTCACAAAAGACTTGAGACTAGGGTGGAGGGACACTTTCCAGCAGGACAGGAGGCCTAAGCATGCAGCCACATTTGCAATGGAATGAGTCAGATCAAAGCATTTAGTGTTGGATTGGTCCAGTCAAAGCCCAGACCTGAATCCCATTGGGAATCTGTAGTGAGATGTAAAAATTGCTCTTTACAGAGACTTTCCATTTACTCTAGCTTGAGCTTTTTCAAAAAACAAAGAGCAACAGTTTTAATCTATATCTCAGCAAAGCTGACATAAACAGGCCCAAAAAGACATGCTGCTGTAAGTGTAGAGGAAATGATGCAGGGAGAGGATGAATAGAAATCCAAAGCATACTAGTTTTCATTGTAAAAGAAAAAAAAAAGAAAAAGAAAAAAGAAACCCATGTTTTGTCATCACTGTCCTGTACCACTTTGTGCTGCTCGATCACGTAAGATCTCAATAAAATAGGTTGAAGTTTGTGGTTCAAGAGGTATGAATATTGTTGAACAGCACTATAAGAGGGCTCAAAAGTGATACATTTACCTGTGGGGTCTATGTCAGTAGAGCAAAAACCAAAACAATGAGTATGAAAGAAAAAACACATTGGTGTGTGATGAAAAGGTAAAAGCTATTTAAATCGATGTGAAATGCCTGTAGTTTCAGGAAGCTTTATTTTTCATGTTCTGGTAGAAAAAGGAAGACTTAAACAATTTTACACACTAAGTATTTTTTCATACCTATGCAGACTTTGAAAAACAATAAAAGCTAATTTCTTAATTTTCAAGGACACTTTCAGACATTCCAAGAACGCTGATTATTAACTAAAGGAAAAGAACCACAAATGAATGCAGAGTGTTACCTGGTAGCTGGCGTTTAGGGATCCGAAACCCAGGCCTGAAATCATGTTTTTCACCAGAGTGGGACTTCTGCACAGAGCCAGAGACAGAAAAGGAGGGGGACGGGGGGAATGACGTTAAAGCACAGATTGTGCACACATGTGAAAAGATGTCACCTCAATCAAACACTGTGACAAACCTCCAAAATACTCCACAGACAGAAACATTGGCGGAGTGTAAACAGCTGCTTGAAACAGACATGTGAAAGTGTCTGATATCTGGCGTGCAGGTGTGTGTGTGCGTAATTATCCCGATGGTTGCGGGGAACATCTGTTTACACACGCTAACAAGGTTTTTCTCCCTCCTTGCATCTTACGCTGGTGCTTACAAATGGTGTCGACAAACAAGAAAAAAAAAACAAAACATATACGGCGCACGCAGCGCACATCACAAGCCAGAAGCCTCCTTGCCTCACGTTTGCTCTAGGTAATTTGTGAGTTGGCTTCTGGGTAACATTAGCAGATCTATTTTAGGCAATCATGGTGCCAACACCCATAACCTCAAAGTCTTGTCAGCAGCGGCCGGCTTCGCACTCACCCGGTCATCTTTGGTGGTCTCCTCTTTTGGTATTCAACTTCGTCCACGGTCCACACGGCCCCCTTCACGTTCTCCACACGAACGAAGCACTTGTGCAGACTTAGGTTGTGGCGCACAGCGTTCTGAAAAAAATTAGAAACAAGACAAAACTTTGTACTTTTTTCACCCATCACTGTATAGGTTTTCCTGTAGCTTCCCGAACATAGCCTGTATGAAACAAGCATTTTCTAGAAGAGTTATTTTATCTGGGATTGTTTCTAATCAGTCATCATCAGCACACACACACACACACACCCACACACACACACAAGCAGGCAGGAAAGAAGGCAGGCACACCGCTATCTTCGTCTCAGCCCCCCAGGGACAGGCCTCCCTTTTCATCTGCTATTTGTAGTTTGTTCATGCCCAATTTCATTACCAATTTTAATTCGTCTATAATTAAATCCTGCATATTCTCTCTGACACGCTGTTCTAAGCCGAGAGGGAGGGACAGGCCAGGCGTGCATCACTCTTTGCCGTAATTACACACACACACATGCGGGCATACATAGAGAGCAGCTCGCGCGCACACGTAATTACACACAGCCATAATCAGAGGAGGAACCCTTGCCCCCCCCCTTCACGCACACATCCCCCCAACACCCCCACCCCCTGAGCCGTGATGCTAAGTTTTGTAAATGAGTCTGACCCCAATCTCCGCCTGCCACCCTGACAGTGCAAACACACACACACGCGCGCACACAACAGCACAAACACACACCAGACACCGGTGCTATTGCACTGTTATTTGCATTCGTCTCCGTGATGAAAGCCTAATTCTCCCAGTTAAAACATTAGCAGTCATTTACAGTGGGTCACAGCACATGTGCCACTCATCTCCACTCCCTTCTGGGCTGAGAGGTGGGGGGTGGGGGATGAAGGGCGAGAGGGGCAACAACAGGAGGCAGGAATTTTAGAGGAAAGCTTGAACAACACAAGAAAAATAGAACTGGATTCATTTGTTTCAGGGTTGTTGATCTTAATACCACAAGTGAGTGACCATCACAGGAAGTTGGTGATTTGATTGGACGGTGGAATGGACAATAATCACATGTGTGCAGGTAGAACTAGACATTTATAAAAGGAATGTGCAGGTGAGCAAACACCTACACAATTTTAAGTCAAACATGCATTGATTCTATACGTTTAATAAACGTTCACACTATTCCAAACACAACTTTCCAGAGATGTCCCTCCCTTATACTTATTTTAAAATATAAAATACCAAAGTTCACAATAATTTCATGCAGAATATTTCTACAGTAGGTGGGCTTTAAATGTGGAACCCAGAGAAACTGGAAAAATGGATTGATAAAAAGTGGAAGGAAAAGGGACACAGAAGAGAGGCAGAAAGAGATAATGGACAAAGGGACAGAAGAAAGGACACAAAGAAGGAAGAAGATAGGAAAGTAGGTATGAAGAATAGAAAAATGGAATGGCAATAGGAAGAATAGAACCGAAAAATACAACACAGGAAGGAATAAAGTACTGCAATTATTGGCAACACTAACAATTCCTACGAAATAAATATAAGTGAAGTGTTTATTTCCATTTTTAATTTTTGAGTTAATCAGAATATCAATTAATTCTTAATTCACTTAAAAACTGGAGCAGCAAGAGAACATGCAATTCAAGTAAGGCAGATTTGTGTTGACCTACCCACAACTAATGTTGACCATATGCACAGTCATCCATACAGACATACAGACAAGGAAGAAGATAGGAAATAATCTTCATCCCTGTCAATAATTTTGTGTGAGTCTCTTTGTATCATTACTTTCCAAATATCTCATCTTTGTACACAAGTGGTTATTTCCTTAAGAAGATAAGCTCTACTACTAAGAACAACTTTAACTGACTATAATAATATTTGAAAGACACAGTTACAATCTGTTCTCATTTATGCCCCCCCTCCTCATCTTTTCCTCGTTTCTGTCCCTCTCTGTCTCCGATTGGCGACTTCCACAGCCTGACACCATCGCTCTGCTCATGAAATATAACGACTTATTAAAGGACATACATCTCTGAGGCCCCATTTGACTCAGCGGGCTGCTACATAAATACATAAAGCCATGCCGGGACTATATTTAAAGGTCCTCCAGACGGATGGAGGAGGAAACAGAGCCCTGGCATTAATAGTTAAAATTCATAAAAGTCAGATGAGGGGGTAAAGATATTCCTGGAACCTTTGTCTCTTCAGCTCTGCAGCAGCCCTCCTTCCACCATCCTCCTCATCCCGTCTTTGTCAGAGCCAGTTTAAGAAGGCTGCTGTCTTCGCCTCTTATGTTATTTGTCTAGTATTTGTGTTACAGATGGGGTTAAAGGAAGGAAAGTTCAGTGTTTTCACAAACATTGTGTTAGTAGTCCATGACGCACTTCTCCATCCTAAGGTGTTGCATGTGACTAGTGGAGTTTTACTGTCCAAAAAAGAGCATTGAAAAAGTATTTATACCTTTAAATATTTTTTTTTTTTGCACAAACTTGAATGTATTTTATATTATTATTTTTTAAACATGAGTTGAAAAGCATTTTGGGGCATGTCTCTACTGATTTTGACATTTTACTATGTGGAGACTTAAATTTTTACCTAACATCTTTCCAAACAAGCTTAAAAAAAAGGTCTTGCTATGGATTTTAGGTTTGGACTTTGACTAAGCCATTCTGACACATAAATGTAATTTGATTTAAACTAAGTCATCAAAGCTATGTTTAAGATTGTTGCTCTACTAAAAGGTGAACCTCTCCTATAGTCTCAAGTCTTGTGGAGCTTTTTTGCCGGTCTTAATTCAGCACTGGCCAGTTTTTAGCTTTGTACAACTTCCCATTAACTGACCAGCTTCCCTATCACTGCTGGAGAAAAGCATCATGATTCTGCCACCACTGTTTTATTCTGAGAATAGTGGGGATTTTAAATCAGTTTAATAATTAGCAACAATTAGTGAAATTTTAAGGCAATTGGTTGAAATGAATTTCATTTAGGGGTGAAAAGGGGCTGAATAAAGTTTAAAGAAGAACGCTTTCCCTCCGCTTCACAATTATTCACTACTTCTTGGCCTGTCGCATGATAGTTCAGGGGTTGTAAAGACTCTTTCCACTGTGTATGTTGTTGAGGCAAGTTTGGGTCTGAAAGTGAGAAATACTCACAAGCGCAGACCGTAATTGCTTTTCAGCAATCCCATTTTAATCAGCTGTGTTGAACGTCATAATTTATTTTTTTGTCAAAATATTACTGCAAAGAAAGCCACAACCCAAACCTTCTGTTACTAAGTGCAGCTTTGCTAATCTACCGCATCATTTAAACAACTTCAAAACAGTTTGGCATTGTGTGATTTACTTTTTCCATCAATAAATACTCAGTTTTAGAGGACAAATTGCTCAACTTCAAGATGATAATAGAAAAGATTATTGTACATAAAAAATAAACTCTATTTTTTTTTAAGGAATGTGACAAAAATATATATATATATATATTCATATGAAGGCCTTACCTTCCATGTGGCAGTATTTCTCCTGAAATATGCAAACTTTCGTGTAAACCAGTTGTAGATCTCATTTAGAGTCAGCTGTCTGTCTGGGGACTCCAGGATGGCCTGGAGACAGATGGAAAGATGTGGGACATCAGAGGAGGATGCTGACAGAGGGATTGTGCGACAGATAAGTGGGCAATGCTTACATGACGTATAAGAGAGGCGTAGGTAAAAGGAGGCCTGACATCAGCATTCTTGTAGAACTCACAGTTTTGAGCGAGCTCTGAAGAGAGAAAACAAGACAACAAACTGGATCATGTAACAGCATACAGCCAAGAGATGATAAATACTTTTAACACAAGAGTTTAAGGGTTTTGTTTAGGAAATGGTAAAAAAATAATTAGTAAAAAACACTACCTCTCAAAACAGTAAGCAATTTCTGAGGCACAAAAAAAGAAAACACACACACATGAGAAAGAGGTTCGTTATTGGAGTCTACCTGAGGCAATAGGGGTGCAGTACTTGTCAGAGTTGCGCCGACGTATGGGGCCAACCGGGTGCGTGTGGGAGTGGGAGTGTGTGTGCAGGCTGGAAGAGCTGATGACGGAGGGTCCCTGGCGCAGTGGCGTGATTGGGGTGGCGGCTGAGGTGGGAGGGTGGGGTAGACCCTCTGGGTAGGCATCGCTGTCCCTCTTTAACAGGGAGGCGCTGGAAGCCAGGTTCAGCTAGAAAGGGACCAGAAACAGGAGATCCAGAGAGAATATGTCAGGATCATATTGAGAAAGGAGAGTTCTTTGTTTCCCACCATAATCACAAAAATAATACTGAGCTCTGAAGTTCTTTCAGCACAGAAAAGTTACTTAAATAAGCCAAATATCTGATTACAACTACAAGCTTTTGAATGTGGTAAACTAAAATAAAGTATCACTTGATTTAAAATAAGGATGGGAAATAACACACGGCTTTTAAACTCTTTGTGCTCTCTACAAATCTGGTCAGAAGAACGTTATTCCATTCAAGAGAGAGATACCTTTCCAGTAAAATGTGCAAATGGAGAAAAATATTCCCACTGTCAAACACAGTGGCAGCATCATGCTGTTCGAATGCTTTTCTTCAGCAGGGCAGCAAAAAACTCTTCATTTCTACAGATTTTTATTTGCACTAAGCGTGGCAGAAAACGAACACACACGTCATCCTGAAAACCTCATCGCCACAGTAACCATGGTGGTGGCAATGTTATGTTTCAGAGTGGCACAGCAGTTGTCATGAAATCGCATGTGAAAAAGCTCAAGAGGTATGAATATGAAGACTTTGTCAAGATGCTACAACTGATAAGAACTCAACGTGTGTAAAATTTAAAGTAGTTAATCCCTACTCTTTTGGCTCTTCTCCCACAGATGCCTTTTCAAAACACATCGCCTATCGGTCATGATGGAAGCTTGTCCACATGTAATTCTTCACTTAGTTCGTCTTATCTTCCTTTGTTAAAATGCAGAAATAATGCGAATCCTGAGAAAAGCAGGAGTCCTCAATGTTTCAAATGAATCCATCTATTCTAATAACTTCATCGAATGCAAGCTCAGATTAAAAAAGGGGGCCTCAAGCACTTCCTGGAAATTTGGGGCCCTATCAATGGCAGCAAGGATTTGCAGTCTCTGAACATGCTCGTGTATTCATACCTACATATTCACACACACACACACACACACACCCCCACACACCCAGCACAGGCTGCAATTAACCCCGAGCTTACAAAAACAAAACCACATGACAGTATGTTTGTAGGAAGGGGAACATACACATGCACTTTGCGGTGGCGCAGCCTTCACGGACCAATTCGGCCCAATTAGGCAGAGCCCGAGACACACACACAGACACACACGGAACCAGTACTCCCAGTCTCTCTGGGAGAGGCGTTGCAGGGCTTCTAGTTTAGAACTAATTAAAACCACTAAGTGTGTGTGTGTTGTCTAGATTTATGTAAAATGTGTGAATCACCTCCTATTTCCTCTGACCCTTCTCCGTACCATTTAAGCTGACTGGAGGGGGGCGGGGCTGTTTAACAGGTACTTCATTAAAGTTGCAACCCCGGCTCATCACCACAGCAACAGTCGAACACTGTTAATTGAGGCCAAGCTTTGTTTCCATTCCTGACGCTCCTCCTCTGCCCCTCCTCCTCCAATCCCTGACCCCGAGGCCCATCTCCAGTGGTGACAGAACACGCCTCCTTCCTGATTTCCCATTAGATGATAATGGCAGCTGATCCCCTTGTGATCAACACATCATCTAGTCGCACGGTCACACGTGCGCACACACGTCGCCACTCAGCCGCGCTCGTTTATATTCTCAAATTAAGACACTCTAGCTCTAATTGACAATTAATTTCAACATCTTCATATTTTAATAAGACTCCTCGTCAATCTGAATAATGAAATATTCATTAGATTCCTAATAACAGCCTCGCCAACCAACTGCGGTGGATGCACTTTAACACGTGCAAGAAAGCTGTGCAAAATCTGTGTCATATTTGGCAGCTTTTAGTTAAATTACAACAAAATAGTTGCTTGGAGAAATTACATTCAACTTCCACACAGTTTAAACGACTAAAACAAACTCAAAATGTAAGACCCTATTTGTGGATCCAGAGAAATGTAAGGGCATAATTTCCACAGGAATATACTGTCAGGTGATAAAATAGACTATAAAAAAGATAAAAAATGGAGTGAAAGGCAGGACAAAAGGCTTTTATGATTTAGAAATGCCACATTAACCCTCACTGAACAATAGGGGGCATAGCCACCAAGCAAGAGAGGCACAGACAAATTGTCAAGTCCCATCTAGGGGAAGCAAATGTGTTTGTGTTGTAATCTGGAGCGTGGGGTATCGGCGTGTACTCACAGGTTGGTTGAAAGGTTTTGGCTCTGAGGGGCGCATGTGCAGGTGGGTCATCATGGCCTGAAGTCGCTCGCTCTCCTTCGCCAGCTGCAAGACACAATCGGAAAAAAATACATGTCATCTCATTTCATTATCCTCAGATTGATTTAATGCGGTGTTGACACAGAATTACAAATACAATTACACCTCAGGCAAAGTGGCGAACATGAGAGCGAGGCGCCTCAGCACCCGCAGCTCTCTCTCACAAACTTCCCTCCAGCCCCGAAGACACACTCGCCCCCGTTTGACTTTGTTAACGGCTATTTAATGGGGTACCGCTGCAGCCTGTGGAGATGCTGAGGCCTCTTTCTGTATATGTTGTCTCATTTTTTCTTAAGGTTCCAAAGTACAATAAGGAGCAAACAGCACCCGCAACGTCCTCCCACGCTTCGGAGATGTGTGTCGCTGCCTGAATATGAAAAATTTAAACAAAATGCCTGTCCGGTGTCTGGATGTGCTCTTTGTGGCGTGGGAGCAGTGGGCGTCCTGTGGACGGCCGAGGAATGAGGCAGCATGTCAAGAAGTGAGAGAGGGAGAGACGGCTGTCGTGATGTGATGTGACACCAGCTGCCTCTCTGTCACTTTGTGTTCCCTGGCTGTGGCTTCAGGGGCTCGGCTAAACGATGTTTACCACTGCTGCAAACACAAAAGCTGACCATAAAACTGGACACACACTCATACACACACGCAGGCACACCCCGTTGTGCACAAAAGTCTTCAAACTGGTGTTAACTTTTTGGAGAGCATTATATGTAATGTTTTTGCATGATAAAGCTCTTTCTAGATCTATTCAGCTATGAAAAGCAGGAAATAAGCTCTTACATGAAGATATGCTTGAAAAATATTTACCTTTATACTTCAAGCACAACTGTGTTTTCTTCACGGAAAGGCGTGACAATATTTCTGCTCAAATGTCAAGTTTGGTGACTGCTGCTCGGTTCAGGCTGTTACTTTGTCTCTGCAGAGATCTATTATTTATCCGGTAGGTTTTTCTTTCTCATAGCTTTGAATCTAATTAGATAAACTGAAGGCTTTCTCCCTCAACTTCAAGAAAGATTTTTGAGCAATAGTATTTGCAATTTGGTGTTGTGTGTAGCAGTCTGTTGCCGACAAGGAGTGAGTCCAGGCCCAGCAGAGATGAACATAATGCTTTCTGTCTTTTCTAAGTTTGCTCATTAGCCTTTGCACAGGATTGAATATATGAAGAAAACAGCACAGATGTTGTCACTCTGTTGTTGTTTCCAAGCGACAGTTTTGTAAGTTTAGACAGAGCCTGGGTTTTATCAAGCACTAATTTCAACCTTGAAGTGCATTAAAACCGCTCGCACTTAAAAACATAGTCTAAATGCATCACTTTCAATTTGCTTTTTGGCTGGAAAAGCAGGGAAATATGTAAATGAGAGCAACTTTACAGTTCATGTAAACAGGAGAGAATTAAACAGACGTAAGCAAGCTGTCATGATGCTCTGGAGGTCTGTGTTTCTTTAATGCTTCCTTGTGTTTAGTTGTAGCTCCATTGGCTCTTATGTTTCCCTGCGACTGTTTTGATCACTCATTTTCCCCTCGGTTCCTCTTGGAACATATTTTAGCCATTCTCCCTCGTATAATTTAAGATTCATTTTGGTTACTCTGTCTCTATGCCTGAGTCTAAATCCTATGCAAGCTAATTGCTGCATGTCACCATAAACAATAGTTCATAAGAAAAATAATTTATGAAAAAACTGAATAGGATCCCATTCAGAGTGAAGCTGTGCATTTCGTTTATGTGATGAATTGCATACAAATATTAATTCAGTCTTTGCTAGCTGAATTCAGAACTAGTCGTAGTTAGGGATGAACTGGCACAACACTGACGACACACACACAAACCTTCAGCTATCTGACTCCTGTATTCAGGAAACTGCAACAGTGTTTTCCACTTTTGTCACTCTTCAGAGAACAGTATCGTTTTGATCTTTTCTTTTTTCTGGAGCATTATTCAGATGTTTTATGAGTGTTTCACGTGTTTATGAGCCTTGCACGCGTGAATCGCTTCAAGACGAGAAAGTCTCCTCGTGGCCCAGTCCTCCACGTCTTGCTTGTGTCTTTTCCTTCCCCTCCTCCCCCTCTAGTGCTGGTGACCAGAGAAGCTTTATAATTGGAGCGGTGATGGCAGCTTCCCTGCTGACTGCTCCTTTTAAATTACAAGCTCTGCTGCTCTCCATAAACTCTGCCCCGCCAAAGACAAGTTTCTGCCACTGACAGGCTAGAACAGTCTTCATGACATTGTTTGTGAGCGTATGAAAATTAGGCCTCTGTGCGTCAGTGATGGGATGTTATGTTAGTGTTGCGTGTGTGGGGGCGTGTTTTTGTGTGTGTGGGACCCACCTGTATCTCCAGTTGCTGAACCACCTGCATCTGGACTCTGCACTGAGCAGTGCTGCGGTCATCTAGGGCGTGCTCGTTGTTCAAGTGCCTGAAGGTAGAGAGAGGAGGATAAATATAACAACTTAGTTTTCCTGCAAATATAAAACCACTGCTTAAGACTTTTAAGTCCAGAGGATTATTGTTGTGTCGGTTCAGGTCTTATGAATGAAGCAGAAAGTAATCTCAGGTGCTTCAATTTTATTTAGACTGAGTTATGAGCTGCTTCAGCGCTGTAAAAATAAATCCTAATCTCAGAGGTTCATTTTGTCTAGTGACGGACGCAGCAGCTGGGGTGTGTGTGTGTGTGTGTGTGGGGGTGTCTGTGTGTGTGTACATTTCATTGGGGCCACGGTCCAAGACAACCACCTGGATATGAGCTCATATGTTATCTCACACGGCCTTATCTTAAGGCTCTCTGTTAGCAAAACTTCTCTTATTAACGCTGCTGTGTCTTCAGTGTGTGTCTGTGTGTGGAAATGGTGTCGCTGTTTGCTTCCTCAAATCCGGGAGGAATTGGGACCTCCTGATCTTTCCCAGTGTGCTCCTCCCAGTCTTCCTTCTGTCATTGCCAAGGTTATTCACAGGTTGCCGCAGCCTCGGCGGGGAGTGTTAGTACACAGCGCCTTGCAAATGTATTCATACAAACTGAACTTTTCCACATTTTGTCACGTCATAAGCACACACTTCAATACATTTTAGCGATAGACCGGCGCAAAGTAGTGTGCAATTGAAGAGGAAAGAAAAGTTTACATGGTATATAAAGTGCGGTGATGTTATGAATTTGCGTTAAATAATGTTTACCATATTGTCTTTAAAATAGCTCAAGCTCAAGCAATTTTTAGATGATGGACTGATCTCTAAGATATTTAAAGCTTGGGAACTCTACTTAGTCCTCATGAATTCCACCTCTGTCCACTAACGAATCTCTGTTGACTTCTGAAAACTAATGGTTGAAGGAGTCCGCCTGCCACACTTTTCAGACGTTCTCAGAAAAACCTTTGAAAACCAAGTTTAATTTTTCTTATGTTTCATAAAACCGGTTTGTGTTAAGGTTTGTGGTTGTGATCTGTGTAAATACAAATCCAAGTGATCTGAATGGTCTCACACAGTTCTCAGTTTTTTTTTTTGTTTTTTTTTTTACAACACTTTTGTTTTACTTGTGTTTGTGTTTGAGGTGCATGCCATATTTCTTTGAACAGTGTATTAATAAAAAAAACTTTTAACGTGTGTAACAGATGGTACTATGGGTGTGTGTGTGAACGTCTGAGAAAGTAAGAAGTTTTCCAACACGAGGCAAAAGCTCGAGATGAAACAAAAACAATGATGTCATGGCACGACTAATCTAGGCAGATAGATGGCTCAACACAAGTGCATGATAATAATAACAAAAACATGAGCTCACCCCCGTCTCTCTTTCTCGAACCCCCCTCCCCGACCCCTCTGTGGAGCTCTCTCTGCCGCTTCGTCACTCACACTTCTGCCCACTCTCCCCCTCCCCCTCCTGTAACTCCCCAAAATGCCTATGATTCACACATATTCCAGCTAACGCTGCCCCTTCCAATCCCCTCTCTCTTGTTTCTCTATAGCCGGGTCATAAACAGTAGCAGTTTTTTGCTTCTTTTTCTTTCTTTTTTTTAAGTTTGTCCCGACAAAGAGGCTCTGTTTACTCCACTGAGTGCTGGCAGACAAGCCTTTAACCCACATTACACCCAGCTTTGGCGACCACAGCCAGAGTATTATACCAGAGGACAGGGAAGAGGAGGAGGAGTAGGAGGATGGTGGGCAGAGAAAAGAGAATAGAAGAGAAGAAAGACCCGAAACAGTGGAGCGTCTCCTTCCTCTGTTCTTCCGCTCTACCCTTTTCCCCTCCTGGGGCGATGACTAAGGCTTGCTGGGAGGGAGCTCGCTGTTGGACTGACGGCATTATCTGTCGCTGTCTCTGGTTTTTTTTTTCTTCCATCTCCCTTCTTACACACACACATGCATGCTCTTTCACTTTAGTGCCTGCTCTCCTTCCATCTGCCCCCGGGCTATGTGAAATGAGACACCAAACAACAGCTTTCCTCTCCAAACTTTCCCAGCCTGCAAGCAAGCTTTGATCCGACTGTCCGATGCCATTGGCGTCACCCCACACACCCCTGTGATTGTGTGTATGAATACTCATTTCATCACTCTTGCTTATTAATATTTTCACTGTTCAAACAACTACAAACCCCAAGTTGGTAATGAGTGTAAGTTTGTGTAGGGCTTCATTAAGGGACTTGTTAGGCCTTTCATTAGAAGCCTCTGTGCCAAGGGGCAAGTCCAGTGTACCAATGAGGAAGAGGTGCAATATATCTCCAAATGTGAAAATGACATGGCAGACGAGAAAAAAAAGAAAGATTCCATCTTTGCAAAGTGTGTTTAAAAAAAATTGTTAAAATAAATAAAATAAATGAATATGGCAGTCTGTTGAAAATACTCAAAGAATCTTTAGAAAACAAAAAACCTATACATATGACAAGTAACGTCGTGTTTGTGCCTGTTGGCGTGCGCGTGCGTGTGGATACATGTACGTGCCTCAGAGCAAATGTGATGCAACAGATTGAAAAAGATGAGCAAAAGAAAATCAGGAAAATGCAGAACTCCACAGAGATTTCTATGACTGACATGCACCATTTAATAGGGTGAAGTTCTAACTTAAACACAGATTTTGGCTACCAGGAGAGAACTGAAGTTATTGCAAGCTATACAAACGGCAAGTTTGAGCTTTCTTGATTTGCACCTAAAGAACTTTAGTCAAAAATTAACAAAATTAAAATAAAAGTTATATGCATTTGAAAATAAATTGCATATAGTCTAAAACCGAATTCAATTTAACTCTTCATCTTACTTTTTAAACCAATTTTGCAAATTAAACCAGGATGTAAGATTCCAAATAATTTTTTGTGAGATCTTCAAATTTTAATTTTTCATTTGAAAACTATGGTGTATGACCTATTTGCAAATCCTCTTGCTAACAGTTTTCTTTCAGTGTATTTATTTATTTTTTACAAAGGGCCCAGACAGTAACATCTATTATGATTAATTTCAGGTTGATATGCTTGGTATTATTGCTATGGTCTACAAGCATAGTGGATAACAGAACGGCACAATTATCATACTGTTTACCATTATATTTTATTTTTTTTAATTTATGACAAATTACAATTTCTGGAAACAACTCTGCATGATGATTTTTGTAACTTTCATATGCTACAAGTCCTGTCAGTAATAACAATTTGCTGTCAGTAATAACCAACAGTTCTCATAAAACCGCTGTTGGTTTTATGAGAGCAGTAATAAACATTAATAACTTGAAAAATATTATCAAATGCAATTATTGTGTATTGTTTAGTAATGTAGTTGTACTTAATGTAACTTGAGGCCTAAAGTAATCCATTTAAAAATAGGTTTAGAGTGCAATCTACAATCTTTATCAAATAAAAGAGTGCAATGGATTTTTAAAAAATGTCATCACTTTTATTATTATTACAAGAAATACCATAACATATTGCCCATCCCTCATAGATAAATGAGTAAAATAGTTTGATTTCTTTCAATAGAAAATACATTACTGTTTCGGTAACCTTTAGGTGAAAATTAATATAAATTGATTTGTGATATTTGTTAGCATTGTTAATATTTTTTTTAATAAATATTAAAACAGCAGCAATCGCATTCAATAAAAAATATCCTACTAATCTGCTATGTCATAATTGCATAATTTCTTTCCAGAATTGAGTTTCCAGATTTTCCAGTCATTTTTAGGTGTACATACAAAAAGCTTACAATTAAGTTATGTGAGATATGGTCAGGTCTTAAATATGAGCCTTGCAAAAAATCACAGGAGAGATGGATAGGTGGTCATGTAAGTAAATTTTTTGTGACTCACTTGATGAACTGTCCCATGTCCTCACACAGTGCTTCACAGCCTGGCCACTTACACTCTCCATGACCGTAGAGGGGATGGGAGCTGCTGAGCTCCTCATGACTGCAGATAAACACATAAAATGAGACGTCAGCAAGGGTCAGCAACAGATGTTACATTTTGTGCATAATCTCTACACCAATTGAGGTCAGACACAATTGTATACGACATATCAAAATATTATTTTTAGTCACTTTATTAAACACATGCATGCAATATGTGAACGTAACAGCAGCGCGCATTGGTGCAGCCATCTGAGTGTGGTTAGCTGTGATTAGTTGGTGCAGATCTTCGAGCCAAGAGCAAGGGAAGGAGGACAGACCGAAGTGGGGGTTAGTTACAGAAGCCAGGCATAAAATAAGGGAATTGGTCCAACAACCTCAGAGGCGCATTCTGAAGTCCATGACCTATCCCCCTGCCTTTGGTGTGTGTTTTGCACGTGTGTTTGTATATTAGTGTTGGTGTGTCTTCTACTGTTTCAGGAGCTGACACGGAGCCGGCACAGGACCAACCAGCCATGACTGATTGGTGGTGGTTGCTGTCATTTGCTGGTTGCTCTTTTGTGGTGAGTCGGTGTGTGTGTGCGTGCTTGTGTTAAACTTTATGAGCACATATGTGCGGGCGTGTGTGTGTGCTTCTACGCGAGTGCGACGATGAAAGACCAGACCAGGTTTGGTTTGGACAAATGCAATAACTGTGTGTTTGTGCATGTGTGCGCGGCAGGTCCGGTAGCAGATGTGGTTCAGACCTGGAGCAGTGCCTCCGACGGCTGTCTCCACATTTATTTACATGACTTTGGAAGTGTGTGTGTATACGTGTGTGCTTTGTGCAAATGAGTAGATGTGTATGATGACTGGGATGGGGATTCTCCCAAATCAACATCAGAAGGATGTCTAACAAAAACCATTTGTCTCGCAGATGGAAACATGTCTCCCTGCCTCACTTTCTCCCTCTTCCCGATCAGATGTGCAGTCTGGAGAGCAATGGCAGTGTGTTTGTGGGAGAGTGTCTCTGTGGTGGCTGTGCTTGAGTCAGCTCAGAAGCAGCTCAGACAGCAGACATGACAAACTGCTGCTAACCACATTGTCCTCCACATCAACCATGCATTAGCTTAGCAGGCTAGCACAGCAGTGCTACCCTCTTTGTGATTCTTGAGACCACAAAAGTTTAAGCAGACCTACAGCAGAACAGTGCAGCTGCAGTACAACACCACTCAGCTATATCATGCTTGTTCTTCAACTTTGACCTCACTTTCAGACAGAGATGCTCACAAGTCCAAGTCCAGTCTTGCAATTCAATAAGGGAAAATGTTGGAGTCCAGTTAAATTTTTTGAGAGGACAGTCCCAATCTCAAACTTCTGAGGGGGAAAACCCCCTCAGAGTTGTTATTCTTCCAGAGGCAGGTTCCCATCGAGTCTCAAATGTCTGATGGGTAAGACCAAGCTAAGCCTGAGTGAGAGTGAATTCCAAGTCAGATCTCAACTCTGTGAGATGCAAGTCTAAATCCAAAGTCAAGTCTTTAACAGGGTGGCTGGAGTGAGGTCTCTAGTCTTTAAGAGGAAGGTCTAAGTTAAGTTTCAGGTCTTTCATAAAATGTCCAAATCATTTTTCAAGTCAAAATTGTCAACTTCTTAGTATCGACCATTATCCTACTGTACATAGTGCACTAGCTAGGGTTTGGAGCTCTCCTTGTCCTCTTTCTGAGTATTTATTATTAATTTTATTAGTAAGACCATTACTAATAACATTAATAATACTATTACTACTGATAATAAATCAAACAGTCAATTTCACAAGTTAATATGCACCTGTTAGAGCTGCTCTCACTGGCTTACAACCTGTGATTTACAGGTTTGCGTTCATTCCAGATTTCAAGAGCTAAAAATTATTCATGAAATTCAACTCCCAACCTTCAAGTCTAGGTCAAGTCTCAAGTCTAAGCCTTAAATGGCCATCTTTCCTTTCTAAACATGAGGGCCAATGTTTCCTCTTAAACCGGTGTGTGCTAAAGTTAACCCTTCAGAAGTGCATCTATTCTATTCTAGGGTAACGCGCTCTGCGTATGTATGCGTGTGTGTGTATGTGATGGCTACTCACTGGCTGCTGGGAGGCTGGCTGCCTTTGGAGTAAAGGGGAACATGGTCATCTCCACTGTCTGCCTTGGTGAAGGAGGATATCCACTCAAACAGTCGGGCTCTTAAAGATGAAGACAAGCCTGTGAGTGGCCAACACAGCCACGCAGTGTGTGTAATACAAAGACACCTGGCGCATGCATCTCTAATATCGCCATCACAACATTATTTGCTGGACTAAAACACCTTTCTGAATCCAACATATATATATATATATATATATATATATATATATATATA
>CAEFZY010053441.1:0-33694 GCA_903066815.1 Brachyrhaphis roseni | reverse complement strand
TATATATATATATATTTATTTATTTCAGGTCGTCTTAATTATTGGGATGTTTCTTGAAATAATCTGAATCTTCCCCCTCATGTTAGCATAGCGCTTTAGTGTTAGCTAAACTGATATCTATGACCAGCGTTTTAGCATTAGCTTTGGCTAATTATAGTTATCTATAGCATTAGCTTAACTAATGTTTATGACAAATGCTTTGGGATTAGCACAGCTAACGGTTGTTTGGTTATAACTGGTGGTGTTTCTCTCTCTGCTCTTTTTACTTTAACCTTTGACCTTGGCTAAATATTTTCATCCACACAGCTGCTGCTTACTGGATATTTAATCTTTTTCAGACCATGTGATCGGCTGACTCAATATTTGTGTTGTCCCTAATAAAGTAGCTGGTGATTGTATCTATGTTTCGAAATTAATAAATTGGGGAAAAACTGCATAACTTTTGATGAGTTTCCAGATCTTATTAAATATTTAATTTGATCCTTTTCACAGGAATCACAGCAGAGAAAAAAGTCCCAACCTATCTGTGAACTGCTTTAGTTTTTAGTTTGTTTTAATTACGCTGCATCCCAGATTGAGAAGCTGAGGCTCAACTTGGCTAAATATACGACCAAACATTAAAGCGCTAGAGAGATTCTTCAGTAGCAAAGTAGATAAAACAATGATGAAGGATTCCCAGGATGTTCTGGCGAACCTCAATAAGCTAAATCTTGTCATTTCCTTCCTCCAAATAGATTTTCAAAGGGGAATTTAAATGGGCCAACTATGAGAGATGCCACGGGCGAAAACGCTCAAATTACCAACAATGTGGAGAAAAATGAGTGTGAAGGCAGACAAGAGCCATTGGGGGTTTTGAAGATGTGGGTAGACTGATGCATTTTCACAGACAATTCATCAAAAGCCTCTTTTTCGTAACGAAACCGCGCACCGGCCATTTCTCTCTGCTCTGTGTTTGGGAGAACGGCGGCTTCTGAGATGGAGCTGCAGTTTGAGGAATGAAAAGTGAAAAATAGATAAAAGATAACAATAGAGAGAGAGGAGGGCAGGGAAACAAAGGGAGAACGGGAAGGAGAGGAGAGCGGCGCGGTGGCGGCGGCGGCTCGGTGGGGGGGCCCATAGTAATGAACAGGTGGTGGGGGGAGAGAAGGTTAAGCCTGTTTCTGTGGGTGTCGTTGGAACCAACCCCGTGCTGCGTGGACAGATGTGTGGACGGGCCGCTAGCTAGCTCTAGCCGGCCCCCTCCCCTCCTGCCTGGACGCTGCTGCCAAAGCCCACTAGCTTGTGCTCAAAAACTCACTCATTTATCCGCCTTTGTTCTTTGTTATTTTTGGATTTGATTAGAAATCGCCTCCCTCCACGGAGAGTCACAGTCCCGTCTCCTCCTCTCGCTCGCTTCTGTCGCAGGTTCTGATGTTTCTGAGCTGGTCCGTTGGTTTTATCAGAGGATCCAGGTGTGTGACGGAGGCCTGCTGACAGGCAGCGAGGAACAGGATGTTGTTGCTTAAATCTTTGTAGTTTGCTCATAGGAGCCTCGTTTGACTGCAGCCTGGATGCGACAGGCAGATTTTACCTCCTCAGCTCAAAGGCCGACGTTTCAGCTGAATCCATGGGGGAACCAGCAGAGAGAGGGAGGAAAACCGAAGATCTCAGGATGATCCCAGCAGTCAGAGTGTCACTTTCAGGAACTTTCTTCACGTTGCAGCCACAAAATCCATCGAGTTTTATTGTGTTTGTATGTGATGAACCAAAACAAAGTGGTGCATAACTGGCAGGCGGGAGGAAAATGAAAACTTTAGAAATATTATTCTGAAAAGGATGTCATGCATTTGTATGACGGCATCGATTCATTAACGGTAATTTGTTTCTCTGCCATTAGCACATTTAGCAGTGAGTACATGAGCTGATTGACAGCGCTAAAACCCTCCTCCTGACTCTGATTGGTTGTTTTTGGTGCATTTCTCCAGACGGCGACAATAACTCAGGAGGAGATTGATTGTTTTCAGAAATAATCTGCCTCATACCGTTCTCTTACAAAACTATTTGAATAAATATGGAAAGAACCATATTTTTGTAAAAGTTTAAAAACTATCCGATACAATTTAGTTTTACAGAGAAAAGATCGGAACGGGGCTGAAAAAGTCGGACAAAAGTCGCACTCAGCCGCTGTGTGAGCGTAGCCAAGATTTTTGTTTTTAATATGTGAAAAATGTTTCCAAGATTCCTCTGCTTTGTCTGCAGCATCAGAATCAAACATTAATTCTTGTTTTTAAAGCTTCAGAACAGGGGAACAAATGTAGGAAAACTGGACTGCGTGTTTGTGTGTCTTGGGTGGAAATCACCTGTGTTGGCACAGCAGAGTCTGTATTTTGTCAGTGCACAGAGATCTGGCCTGCACCTGTTGTCAGACACACACACACGCACACACACACACCAGATGAAAATCAGTCGACAGCACGGCCAGCCTCATCAGATGTGCCCACTCCTGTTCCGTTCATTAACGTCCAACTGAAGGCGGCTGGCCCGCGGCCTGATGCCGGTCCCTCTCGGCTAAACAGCACCCCCACAAAGCAAACACGCCGGCAGAGACACAGCAAGAAAACAACTCAAATTTATTTAACTGCAAATCACGGCAAGCAAAAACAAGAGCCGAATATACGAGGAGGAACTTGCCGGAGGTTGGCGAGCGCAGCCGTAGCCTCGGTTTTTTGGAGGTCAGCTGGGAATTTTGGATTGGCGTCGACGGTGTGACGCCCACATGCTCTGCCCGTTCTCCCCGGGATGCCAGCGCCACCTGCTTACATTGTGGATGGCAGCTTTGTTGCCCAGCGGGAGGGCTGGATAGACGGACGCACAGACAACATGTTTCGGCTAGTTTGTTTGGAAACCTGCGGCCGCCCAGCCAGAGAGAGGAAAAACTTTGGGAGAGGGGCGAGGGAAACAGAAACAGAGTCGGAGGGATTCTCTGGAGTTTGCCACGTCTTGCTCAGTCAGACCGATAAGACGATTAAGGGAAAACGACCCGAAACGCCGATGGAGGGGATTTTCCTCGGCCCACTTCTCTGGCCACGGAAACCATGGTGGCGTCTCGCCATCGTAATGGCCAGGTTTATCCTATAATCACACAAACGCACAAAATCTATGTGAAATGAACATTGTCACATCGTACGAAACCATCCGACCCGGAAAGGAAGCTGCAAACATCGTGATTTTCCGAAGCCTCCCACTTTGTGTGAACTTTAATTTTTCCCACACAAACGACTTCGACTGACTCATAACCTTGAAGCAGCAGTGACATTATTACTGATGTTTCCCTGTTTTATCTTTCACCTGTTCCAACAAACAAGTCAGTTCACCCAATGATAAATTAAAACAAACTCAATAGTTTCCATGAGTTTCCTTTTCTCTGGATGATAAAACAACCAGACCTTCTGCTAACAGACTTCATCATTTGTTTTGTTTCTTTATCAGTTCCAGTGTTAAAGTTTACCGATCTTTGATGGTCTCAAAACACCGATATTATCGTTTATCGCAATAAGTTCTGGGACAATTTATCGTGCAGCTAAATTTGTTATAATGACTGACAGCACATGGTAGGATAGATGGAAAATGACACGTGGTTTCAGAGACGTTTTTTAATTTTCTGTCATTTTGGACATCAATGCATTTTGATTTGGAGCGTGTTTAGTTGAAAATCGCATCACAGTTTATTTTATATTCAAAAATCCTTTACTGATGCTAAAGGGGAAATTAAATGATTAATTCTTCATAGAGTTATGCAACCAGCTTTCTTTATGCAAAGCTGTTTGAAATGTCAACTGGAAGACTTGCTGCGAGTGTTGAAGTATTAATTCAACGGGGATGAATATAAATATACACAACTCACGATGCAGAAGGTAAAAAAACTGTAAACAAATGAGAAAAGACTAGAGGGCATCACCACCTTTTACAAGGAAATGTGTTTATGTGACTGACAGAGAGGCTGGAACATATCTAAAACTGCCTGCCCTATTTTTAAGGAAGCGATTGGAGAGCAGCAGGAAAAGTTTCTGCTGCGTTTGTGCCGATGTCGATCGAGCGCAGAGGCCTGGGAGGGAAAGCACCTGCGGAGGAGGAGCGCGTTCTGGGCCGCAGCAGATAAAAGAGCCAGGTTTTCATCGCTTCCTGCAAAGGTAAAACTAACACAACCGCAGTCTGTAAGCGTCCGGTGTCAGAGGACTTTCTGAGAAGACACAGTTTTTTTTAGCTTCACTCGAGGGTTTGACAGAACAGAATGTTTCCTTCTGTTGCTGGTGGGAAATTCAGCAAATAGAAACCAGCTGGTTTCTCTTTTCTGCACGTTGTGAAATGTCTCACCTTCTCTGAACAATCAGGAGAGTTTGTTTACAATCAGAATAACAATAATAATGGAAATGCTCCACTGGTTATTCCTCCACAGACACGTTTAATCAATCATTAATATGCAAGTCTCCTCAAACTCACACAGCAGAAAGGTCAAAGGGCATCGGTAGGCCTCCATTGCTTCACAACGTTCATCCTCCCTGAATCCAAATGAGATTTATTAGCATGAAAAGTAGCACAATAGAGAATATAACATTATGAATAAAGAGAAAAACTCATTTAAGCAGCAGCAGGTTGTTGAAAAATATGATTCAATCATAAAAAGATTTCTTTTAGGTCTGCTAATGCTAAAGCGCTACATGGAAATTAGCAAGAGCTAATGCTAACAGTTTATAGAGGAAACAAGGACATTTCTGAGTTTGAAAAGCAGAAAATTTGCTAGAAAAAAACCTTAAAGTTTGGGATTAATCTCAGAAATTTCCAAGAAAAAAATGGAAGTTTCTGAATTTGAAAAGTTGAAAGTTTTAGACTTTTAAAACTGATAAATTTCAGAGTTTTTTCTAGCAAATTTTTGAAAATTTTTCAAAAACTGGCTCCTTTTTTAAATGACTTTAGTGGCCCTAACACACCGTCATACTTCAGTCATTTTCTATCTTTTTATGAATCTGCCAAAGTTGGTTCCTTCTTTTCCAGAACCGTCAGAACCTGCGTCGTCGTTTTAATCTCCCCTCTCAGAGGTACGTCCTGAAATCATGAGAAATGAAACAGAAAAGACGGATGGATTGATGCTGCGAGAAAGAGAGAGACAGCAATCGAATCACGCAGCGCTGCAGGAAGTCTTCCTCCCGTCAATCTGAACCCACTCAGCTTCCTGCGCAGCAAACCCGATTAGCTGCCTCTCCTCCGACGCTGGTGCGACTTTAAAGGGGGACGTGGGGATAATATGCATTATTACTTTTATCCAGTAAGTGAGGCGGGCCAATAATTGGGCAATGCTGGAGTTTTATTGTTCCCAGCTGCTGCGGTCATTACTAAACGTCAAAGAGATGCAACATTTCCTGTCGCTCTAACGACAGTAATCACTTCCCTCTCTCCTCTGAATACTCCGCCGCGCATCCCGGCCGTGGAAGGTACGAAGATGAGACTTCTTCATCATCTTTATTGGATTCGTCCTGCAAACCGAATCATGGAAAACACACACTGCATCATTTTCCCATATTTTCTCATATAGACTGACTGCCTCGCTGCAGCTGCTCGAATTATTGGCTAATAATAAACTTCTACGTCCGTTCTCGGAGATGTTCCTGCTGAACTCGAGGAGCGAGCTGAATCTTTTCCCTTCCTGTCAGGCAGGTGAACGCCCTGCAGACACAAACCAACAGAGGAGCTCTGTTTTTAGAGGCTGGCAGACGCTTCACAGGTGTCACAGCTCAGGTGAGAAGACGATCTGAGGGACGAAGGGTTGCAAGCGCGACTTCATCTGGGAGTTACTGTTCTGAAACAAGATCCAAATATAGATCCAGTTTGGGTGGAAGGAAGGGGTTTGTTTTCTCTCCAATAAATTTTTGAAAGGTTCTGCATTTTGTCTAAGAGTGGCTGCAGTTTTCTACAAACAGACGCAGAACGTTGTTTGGCCATTACAAAGTCATAACATATATAATACATGTATGTTAAATATATGAAGATGGATTACAGTGAATGAACAATCTAAGGTTGTTCTCCCTCCTAATGGACTCAGTTTGTTTGGACCAGAACTTCATCATCTGCTCCGTCTCCAGCTGCTGTGGTTCTCGTTCTCTCTGTTGCTAGCGCTAGGCTAGCACGTTAGCTTTGGTTGTATTTACCCAGAATGCCCTGCTCTGTAGTCCACTTCCTGCTTTTGGAGCGGTCTCCGGTCCACTTGGTGTTCACATATGCATTCAAACTGAACCAGAGTTCACTTCAACCAAACCCAGACCGAGCTTTAGAGGACCAGAGTTCACTTCTCTGTGCAGGGCATTCTGGGTAAATACAACAAATAAATACAAAAGCTAACGTGCTAGCCTAGCGCTAGCAGCAGAAATGGCTCCTGGTCTTTAGCCAAAGACTAAAGAGAAATCCTCCAACCGCTAAAATCTGACGCCTCCATCTTGTTTCCATCTGGTGAAGAAGGAAGTTTCTCTCAGTGTCTTCAGTGGTTCTTGGTGCAGCGCCCCCACAGGCCAGGAGGGGAACAGGTTGGTTTGACTCAGAGCCACAGCAGCTGGAGGTGGAGCAGATGATGAAGTTCTGGTCCAATGTAACAGAATCCACCGGATTATCAGATCTATATAGTGAAATAAATGTTCCATTTCTAAGGTTTTTATTTGCAGAACATCGACTCGAGGGACCAGAACCACAATCCACATCAACTGAAAAGATAAAACTTTCCAACAAGTCTGAGCTTGTCTTCCAGTTTTTAATCTTTGTTGCAGACAAACACCTCGGCATTCCTACCGTGTTCAACAGAAATCAGAAACATTGGCTGCCGTCGTTCCTCTGCTAAACCTTTTGATCTGGGCTGAGCCCGGTCGTCCTGCTCGCTACACCCACACGCTGCCTGCAAAGAGAATTATTCATTGTTTTTCAGCTCACGACTAAAGGGTTAGAGCTGAAAGAGCAGCTGCCTTCACAGTTAGTTTTACACTGATGCTGTTTCCAAGCAGCTCTGATGACTGGAGGTCTCCTCCTCACTGCCGTCAAATGAAAGAGCCAAACTTATTAAACATTTAAGGCCATGAAATCAGGCAAAAGGATCAGATGTCAGATCAAAATGCATGCCAGTTATGTTAACCAGTCTTTAAACTCTTTTAGTTGTAAATCTGATATTAAACTCACAAATTCTCTTCCATGTTTTTAGAACATTTTCAAAAAATTTGGGATAAAATAAGCAGCTTTCCTTTTTGGAAGCTGAATATTTAACTAAAAATTTAGTTTAGATATATATTTATCTGGAGATAAATTCAGTTTGAAGCTCCATATTTAGATGGGACCAAATATTTAGTTTGAAACATTTACATGAATGAATTTAACTGACAAAATGAAACACATTTTTTTCTCTTATCTCAGGCTAAAAACTCAAGTTATTATTTTTTTCTGTGTGACTTTACAAACCACAACCCATAGTTTTTTCTTCACTTATTATAATAAATGTGTGATGATGATGATGATGCAGAAAACTAATTTATTCCCAACTTTCCCAATAAGTTTTACAGACTCTTTGTAGGAAATTATAATCTGATTCCTTTTCTGTTAAATTATTATTATTGTTTTTGTTTTCTGTGTATAATCTTGATAATTACCAAAATAAAATAAATACTGTGAACTGTGAGCCATCTTTAAACAACTGATTTCTGCTTATTTTCAAATGTTTTAATAAACTTTTGAGGTAATGATGACATGTGGATGAAATTAAAAATTATTCCAGTTCTCACCAAGCTTCCACTGAAGTGCGAAGCTGAAAAATGCGGCAGGAATCTCCATGCGGTCGGCCTGATGTGAGCCTGGCTGGTTCCTGCTCGCTGCTGCTGCCATCGCCTGGCGCCCGGCGCCCAGCCAGGGGCTGACCTGCAGTCCGACCCACTGGACCCGTCAAAGGAGCGAAGCAGGAAAACCATCAGCTGTCAGAAATGATCAGTTCTCTGAGAATTAGAATAAAGCTGAATAAACAGATTTATTCCAATAATTCAGCTTAAAAAGCCATTTTTAAAACTCTGGTTTTCACCAAGTCGTGTTGGGAAATGAAATCAGCACCAAAAGCTCTGAAAGGTCCGGTTCTGACTGTGGAGTTGATGAAACCCGGTGGACCAGAACCAGCAGAGAACATGGCGACCCAAACCATCACTGAGTGGAAACTTAAAACAACAGAGAAAATCTCCCTGTTGTTGGTGCACCTTTTCCTACCACACTTCTTCCTTCCACTTAATTTTCTGTTACCTATTTTGCTTCCTTGGACAGGTTAGTATAGGTTTATGGGTGAAACAAAACCCATTCTTAGACAATCAGATTTTAGTCTGCTCAGCTATTTTATCAGTTTTTCCTCCCAACTCAACATAAAAATGGCTGCAAACAGATGCACAACTGCACAACCCTACAGCTTTGAAAAGCAGATGTGGCGCCTCCTGCACAATCAACAAGAATGCAGCAAGCGGTTTCTTGATGGTAAGACGACAACAAAACACTTGTCTTTTCCAGCAGCCATTGTACAGAGAATACAGCAGAAAAACCAGCTGACAAAACCCACTTCTGTTGCTAGGGAACGGGGGAACTCGGCTGTGGTTGCTAGGTAACGGGCAGAACTCGGCTGTGGTTGCTAGGGAACGGGGGAACTCGGCTGTGGTTGCTAGGTAACGGGGGAACTCGGCTGTGGTTGCTAGGGAACGGGCGGAACTCGGCTGTGGTTGCTAGGGAACGGGCGGAACTCGGCTGTGGTTGCTAGGTAACGGGCAGAACTCGGCTGTGGTTGCTAGGGAACGGGCGGAATGTAACTCAACATTGAAACAGCTCGTTTTCCAAACACTAAAGATATTAAGTTACTGCTAAAAACAAAACAACTTCTTTTTTTTTGTGCTAGAGTTGTTTTTAGAAGGAATATAAACCCAAATGGAAGTAGAGAAACGTGCAAAATGTGAAGTTTAATTTAATAAGCCTGGATGAGGAACTCTGAACAGCCGACTTCTTTAGCAACGACCTTCTGTGCTGCACTTTTACACAATATTCTAACTTTATTGAGATGTAATTGTAAATATCTTTGGAGTCAAGTCATGACTTTTTCCCTCCACTTAACTTTCCATTAAGGTGCTCGGACGCATCATTGTCATTGCTTCTCCTGAACATTTATTCAGCTATTGATGTTCTACAATTAATAAACTCTCATTTTTTAGCTGAATACCTAAAATAAATAAACTTTTAGATGATTTTCTGAGCCTGTATGAGGAAGAAAACAACTAAAACTGATCAATTTACAACACAAAGATGACACCTTTCAAGGTATCACAATACTTTTCAATAAATATGGTAATTCTGTGCGCTGTCAGCCAGAACAGCAACCCAGGCGTGACTTCAGTCCATCACAGAGAAGCAGTCAGTCGCTCAAGCTGTCAGAAAGTTTGCTGCGATGCAATCCCACCGAGGCAACATCTTGTAACTTCGCTCTCAGTTTTGTTCCCGTGCCAGACTCGATCACGAGCCAAACTCAGGAAATGAGCGTCTCTGTGAACCTGCCGCACTGAGCAGAATGTGAGAATTGACAGGTAAGGCAGCATCTGCCAAAGCGTGCGGCTTCCTGCCTCCGCCATCCCATCGCATTCG
This sequence comes from Brachyrhaphis roseni, assembly GCA_903066815.1. NCBI lineage: Eukaryota > Metazoa > Chordata > Actinopteri > Cyprinodontiformes > Poeciliidae > Brachyrhaphis > Brachyrhaphis roseni. Next base: position 24,028 of record CAEFZY010053441.1, on the reverse strand, counting down.
GGATCAATCTGCACGACTCGCCGCGCTCATATCCACACGCCGGTTCCGATCAGCCGGGAAGCTAATGTACAGGTTAATTATCCAGGCAGCTCTGTTTGGAGAAAACACGAACGGAGCCAAGAGCGGCTGCTCAGGCCAGCATGGCGGCTGCCGGCGCTCCTCACGTCCGTCTCCTCTGGGCTTCTGCTTAATCAGCTGATAAGGAACAGAAAGACTCAAACGTCTTCAAGGCTGGCGCTGAAAAAAGCAACAAATGTCAGTTTGGTTTGATTTTAAACAGAAGAAAGTTTCTATTTTATGGTTAGACTCCGTTTTAAACAAGATGTCAGAAACGTTTTGGTTCATATGAGCTGTGTTTCCACTGACCAAATAATCACACAATTTAATCCTTCAAAAATAAATTTGCTTAATTAAGAAAAAAATAGTTTTTTGATAAAAGGTAGTAAAATGAAGTTTATGTCTCAAACCTTCAATGGAAACAATTTGTCACATGATCAACAGCAGCTAACAGGTACAACAAATACTTCCAACTAAATATTTTAGCTCCGAGCTAAATGTTTAACTAATATGCTAATTACTTGTTATAGTCCACTTCATGCTACTAACAAATGAATTGACCTGTTAGCTAAATATTTAGTTTGAAAGCTAACTACTAAATACGGTGAGATAAATATCCAGTTTGGAGACTGAATAATAGTTGGTGAGTTAAATATTTAGCTGAGTTAAACAGGGAGGCGTTTCTTTTTTGCCACTTTGGACCTCAGATCTTCACAAGGCTTCAGTTTTCAGATGAAAGCGGCTCTAAAGTAGGATTATGGAATCGCTGTACATGCCCCAGTGACTGAGGAATGTTCTCTCAAAGTACTTCAGGCTCTAAAAGACGTCGTTCTATGAGCCTCATTAAAATACTCGCACGCATATTATTCTCTTTATGCTGCTACCTCTGGATAAACGTTAAAAGAAGTGAAATATTTCAGAATATAATCATGTTTGGTGTCTTGTTTTTAACTTTTCGACCCTGTGCGTAAAAACGGCTCTTTGTTTGATGATGTCACAGTGTGTGCACCGGCAGGCCGGCGGTTGAACTCCGGTTCCAGCGGTCCTTATCGTACCTTTGAGCTGAGATCAGTAGGAAGGGGCGCCAGTTTGAACAAAACATTAGTCAAACACTCATTAAGATGCAGACACAGGAGTATGCTAATTTCACCCTACATCTTAGAGAACTAAAAAGACAACAAAAAAGGGCTTCATTAAAAACAGCATGCATTATTCACAGAGCAGAGGACCAGAGGAACGGCTTCAAGCCAATTATCCTCTGCTGGAATCTTCTGGTCTCTCTGTGCCTTTATCTGTATATAACGTATCCAACTCATCTTTGAAAGTAGGTTACAACACTCTGCCTTTTGTTTTGGGGGAAAGAAAGTGCACAAAGAGCAGAGATACACTGTCTGGTAGGAAGATAGTTTCATGTCAAAGATGAGACTTCAGGGCGAGAACGAGTGCAGCAACAAAACTCAGAAAAAAAACTTTTTTCCCTTTAAAACGAGGCTGATAGATTCGGTTAAATTTTAAACCAGAACTTTACCATCTGCTGTGCTTCTGAGTCAAACCAACCTGTTCCCCTCCTGGCCTGTGGGGGCGCTGCACCAAGAACCACTGAAGGAAATGACACAAAAACCTCTGAAGACGCTGAGAGCAACTTCCTTCTTCACCAGATGGAAACAAACACGGAGTCAGATTTTAGCAGTTTTGTCTTTGGCTAAAGACTGGGAGTCATTTCTCCTGCTAGCACTAGGCTAGCATGCTTGTTTTACCCACAATGCCCTGCGTTGTAGTTCACCTCCTGCTGTTGGAGCGGTCTCCGGTCTGCTTAGGCCTTCAAACTGCACCAGAGTTCAGTGTTTTAGTGTTCACTCCTCCCCAAACAAACCGGACTTTCTAGTCAGACGGACTGGAGTTGGATTAAAGCGGATTGAACAAAGCTGGTGTGAATTCAGCTTCAGAAATATCTTCAGTCCAAATAAAACATTGAGTTTTGGGTGTGATTCTGAGGTTAATTTGTTAAACATTTTTAGATAAAGTGATGTTATTTTGAAGACACCAAATATTGATTTAATTCAGATTAAATAAATCAAAATTCTCATTTTCTCTGTTGTTTTCTATATAAACATGTCACAATGGAAACAGAATAACTGGCCATATAAAGGACACAGTTACCCTATAGGAGCAGAAGGAAGTGGCTCTGCTGCTGAACAGAGCGACCTCTTACCGCTGGAACACAGGGAGGCGTGTTTGTGCAGAAACAGAGGAAGTCATGTGCCGGCTGCCTGGTTTTCTGTCACTCATCCTGTCACAAGACTTCACCGTGTCTCATTGTGAGTGTGACTGAGAGAGCAGGCTTCCATGAGTCCTGCAGGAACCTACAGTTAAATTTAACTTGCATCGACACGAGGCAGCTTTCCAGCTCCTCCTTGGCCTCAGCCGGATTCTTCCAGTAGCGTTTAATTGTCCTGCAGCGCCGTGTTTGTGCGTGTTCCTGTTGGGCTCTGGGCCCTCTCCGGGGCCTGCTGCGTAATGAGAGCAGACAGAGCATCAGCAACAGAACCCCAGACCTGTCCGCTGCGTCGGAGACGTATGGGGTGACACACACACACACACACAGAGAGAGAGAGAGAGAGACAGGGACAAACAGGGTGCAGATAAGGACATCTGTCTTCCAACCTCCAGAGTTGCTCTACAAACTTGACCAGTAGTGGAAAATAGTAAACATGATCCCTTAATGAGAGAATATAAAAATAAAACGCATTAATAACTCGCTCATCATCGTTGAAGCTCCTACTGTAGCTAATCTCTACCTCTTGTCTATACTACAAAAGTTAGCTGCGCTAACTGGAAGGCACCAATCACAAACAGTTACGCTAAAGTATTAATACGAGCATGAAATTTAGCAGCAACTAATGCTAAAGAGCTATACCAGCATGGCACTTAGCAGAAGCTAATGCTAATGTTCTTCACCAACATGTAATTTAGAAGAACTTAATGATAAATTTATAGACCAACTTGGTATTTAGCTGATGCTAATGCTAAAACTCTGTACCAACATTGAACTTAGAGGAAGCTAATGCTTTATACCAACTTGGTTATTTAGCTCAAGCTAATGCTAAAGTGTTATTCCTATGTTGAGTTTAGCAGAAGCAAATGCTACTGTGCTAAATTCAATGATTTGCTACAACATAACTTGTTGCTCCTAATAGGATCAAATTTGTTGTTGCACAACTTCCTGTTAGGCTTGCGCTTCAGGAAGTGATTCTTTACATGTTTTATAGTTGTTGAGTTTCGCTAACTCTGTTGGCTAACTGATCACTGTAGGGCTTCGGTCAGAAAGCACTGAAGACATTAGCAGATTTTAAATTGTTTACTGTAAAACTACAGTGATGCATTCTGGGTAGAAAATAAATAGTCTTCAACGACCTCAAAATAAGAGGATAAAAATAAATATGTAATTACTTGAATTTTCAGCAACAAGTAAATTAGCGTTTTATAATTTATGCAAAAAAATGCTAAGTGTGCTAAATGTTTTCAAAGTTAGCAAAAGTGCTATGTGAATAGTTAGCTTAGCTGTAAACAGATTAGCATTAGCAGATTAGCGTTAGCATGCCTGCCACTGTGACTGGAGGTAGTTTGACCGTTTGAATCTCCAGTTGGAGCCGCAGGTCGGCGGTCCTGGAGGACAGGAGCTGCTTTACTAACACGTTTCCATCAGCTCAGTTAAACGCAGCCGAACCTCCAGGCTGCTGCAACTTCAATTAGTCCTTTGAAAGCAGCAGATCCTGGATTCCCAGATAAAACAGGACAGAGTGAGAACTCTGTTCCTATCCTCGCTTCCAGGCAACTTTCTGCCAAAATCTGGACTGACGATTAAGTAGGATTATGTGCTCTATAGTGACAACCATGTCCTGCGCCGAAACCCTGAGAGTGTGTGTGTGTGTGTGTGTGTGTGTGTGTACATGACCATGAGGGAGAGACACTGACGGAAAGGGAGAGAGCTTTTGTTCCAACTGAGCCCCTAATTAGCCAGGCTAATTGAGCTGTTAATTGATCTGTTGTCTTAATTAAACATCTCCTGACGCTTCTTTTCTCCTTGTAGTTGGGAATCTGAGGGAGACGTGTGTGTGTGTGTGTGAGGGGGTGTGTGTGTGAGAGTGTGTGTGACACAGAGGTAGCTAGCCCAAACAGATGATGATAATCTGACTGGGCTGATGGCTCCATTAGACACTTTGGCTTGTTTTAGTTTCAGGCTAAAGTCCATCTTTACAGATTTGTTCGGCGTTATCGTGTTTCTGAAATGCATTTAAAACTGAATCTGATTACATTAATCTATGTACTTTAATAAAGCTGCCAATTTCAACCAAATCTGTTGACTGACAGGCCAGGACTTTAATCTACTCAACCAGATCAGTTTTGTTAGCAAAGGGAACAATGAACTCTTGTTCATTTTTCACACTAGAAATTAGTTTTTTCTTTTGTTTTGAGGACGTAAGCTGAGCGGACTGTGAAGAAAACCCACGAAGAAAGCAAATTTTCAACAAATGAAACTGTATTGCTTTCTTTTCCGATGCATTTTCCAATTTTAGAACAAAATAATGTTCAAAATAATGATCAATAATCATTGATCTTATATACATATATATCCTAGAAGTTGATTAGATTCATAACTAATTAAATTACATATTTTACTCTGTAATTTACAGTAGCCAAAGCGCTGCAAACACCTGGATGAACCAAACCGTAAGACAAACAAAGAATAAAATATCAAATGCTACATATAAAACATAGAAGAAAAAACTGACAATCAACAAAAGAAATGCAAACAAAAATACTGTAAAGAGTGAAAAGAACTTGAAATATGAGAAGATGCAACTCGCTCCACAAAGAAGTAGTCCTCCAGGCCACTAGGGGGAGTCGACAAACAGTCATATGGGAGCAAACAGTCAGTAAAGACAGACCTGGTCCCATGGTTTAAGAAGAAAAAGTGTCATGTTTCATATTTGCAAAGCTAAATATGCAAAATTACCGACTCCAGACGCCCCCTAGTGGTCTGGAGGACTTCCATTTTTGTGGCGCGAGTTTGCAGCATTTCATGCTTATAGTTGATTTTGCTTTTTGCTTCTACTTCCTGTGAGTGCAGCATTTTGTCCTGCGGTGGCGGCATGTTTGGTTTGCGACGTTTTTCTGTTGAGTTTGTTTCTGTGTTTGTAAATAAAAACTCCTCATAATTTCTCTGGTTAAATAAAGGCTGAACTGTGTAGTTTGGAGTTTCCATCATTTTTGTGTTTGCAGTTTGTTTATCCGTTTGCTTCACCTTTTGACCACCGTAGTAATTATAACTACTTTTACCTTCGCTTTCTAACTACAGTATATGTAAATCGTTAAGTCCTTTAATTCAAAACCACGTCACAGTTTTCAGACATTTTGGTAAAAAATAAACCAATATGAATTTTTTTTTCCAGTTTTACAATTATGTAGGACTTTGTCCATGTCACAAAACTCTAATAAAATCCAGTAGAGGTTGTGTTAATGTAGGTGTGTTTTCATGTGTTTGTCTGAAAGGGAAACAGTGGAAAACAAACCCAGCTGTTTCTTTCCAGCCGGTCGCTCTGGGTTCTGGGTGTGATGAAGTGAGACCGGCGGCATGAGGAAACCAGGAAGCGATCCAGAGATTCACGTACATGTCTGGAATGATTAATCTGGTTTGGTAATGGTTAACCTTAAATCTTTGCAACAAAGCCTTTAACTGTTCTGCTTGGTCCTGGTTGAGAGGAACACCGGTTCAGAGGAAAACCAAACTCAAATAACAAACAAACTGGCTTTCTTTGGATTGCTTGGAAACGTTACAACAAATCAGAAATCCTAGGCCCTACAGCAGAGCTAAGATGTTCATTTACAATAAGTTATCTAGTACGCGTCCTTGAACAGGTCAGGATGGGTCTATGGCCTGTAAAAAATGCATTTATTAGATTTTTTACATGAAATCAGATAAAGACATTTCAGTCGGCCCAGTTCTACATATTTCCAGCTGTTAAAGCGTCTTGTGACTAAATCCACATAAGCTGCTGCTGGCCACGCCCCCAATGTTCTCACTCACTGCAAACCGACGAGCAATTACACAACCATGCATGTCCTCAGTATTTTCTTCAGTAGTTCTTGGTGCAGCGCCCCCACAGGCAAGGAGGGGAACAGGTTTACAAACCGCAGCAGCTGAAACCTGAAATGATGTTGGGTCTGAATCGCAGCTGTAAGTTAGCAGCCAACAGTTTCTGACCAACTTTTAAAGCTGTTTACACCCAGAGCGTCTCTCCTGTCAGCTCTGATGTCTGAATCGACAGGATCTTCCTGAGGATCTCCAGTGGCAGAGTTTCGATCTTAATTGGATCTCCGTCAGGTTTTAAAGAACACCAGATCTGGTGTGTGATTCAGAGCTTCCCTCTGTGTTTCGCCACAAGTCGTCGCAGAGCAACAAGCAAACTGAGTTTACCGTCAGAAAAGTTTATCAGCCTCCACATCAGCCGAGGGAAACGCTGCACAGCAAGAGCAGCAAAACCCGCAGAGATCAGATCTAACTGGCAGAGGATGGAAGATCTGTTTGGTTTTCTACAATTACCAAAATAAAATCATAATGTCAGTAAAATAAACACAAAATATTACCAGAAGAAAGTGGTAAAAGTACAAAAATGAAATGATAAAAAAGCTTTGATAGTTATCAACATCAGACTCGACCGTTTCAAAGTCCTGCTGTCGATAATTTAATACTGATGTGGTAAAAGATGAACTATTTCTAAACCAGATAATAAATAACTTTATAATTTACTCAACATTCCTCATTCTATTTTTTACTTTCTGAGGGTGAATTCTTATAAAATTACGTATAATTAAGATTTATTTCTTTTTCTTCCTTAGCTTGGCTCTAACTCTCCGTTGTGCAGTTATTTCCTGTCCGCCTGTCAGATCTGCCTGGTTTTTATCTAACGGTGTTACAAACAGCCAAACATTGAGGTGAGAGCAATATTTCCTCACGCCGAGTTTTATCAAGCGGTTTTGCTAATAATTTGCTGTCGTTCGTGAGGAGAAAGCGAGTGTTGCTCTGTTTTCATGCCGGGCAGCAGGGTTCAGGCTCAGGTATTCGTCACGCTTAATGTAAACAGATAAGCCCATTTTCTGGAAAACATTACGCGCCGCACTAAAAGGATTTTCACAGAGCAAAGGAGGGAAGCGGCGTTGGCATCGATCAATAGCCGAAGGTGTGAGGTCACAGGAAGTTCAGGTGCGTTTGGACTCCAGAGCGTCGTGGGTTTGGAGTCTGGAGGTTTTAATGTTGGTGATGGAGCGATGAGTGGGTGGAGGCGGGCGGGCGGGCGAGCGAGAGAGAGGGAAGTCATTATTATACTTCCTCACTTCCTGCAGCTGCTTCACACCTACTGACCACATGGACCGACTGGAACCAATTCAGCTGCTAACTTATGACAGCAGGTGCTTCTGCCCTCTTACTCATCCTCCGGGTCGTCGTGTTTTCACCACAGCCGCCATTTTAGGAAAGCAGGAAGACGCTTCGTATTCACAAAGTGAGGAAATATCAGCTTGTACGTTTTACCAACAGTAAAATTCAAGCAATTTTCAGGGTAAGTTTTACACTTTGAAGATGAAAACAGTACAAAAAAACTAAAGGAGGCAGATTAAAGGTGACCTACAGTGCTTCCTTAAACAGGTTAGGATCCTTAGATGGCCTATTCAAAACCCGTTCTTTACAATTTTTGCACAAAATCATTGTTAGATAAGGAGATTTATTTTGTCACTTTAAATCCAAATAATCTGCTGCTGGCCACGCCCCTTATCGTTTACACTAACATGTGAAAATGGCTGCAGACAGACACTCAATTATCCAACCGTACATCTTTGAAATGCATTAGTTGAGCGTCCTGCACAACCACCAAGGATGCACCAAGTGGTTTCTGAATAGTAAGTCAACAGCAAAACATTTGTCTTTTCCAGCTGACCAAACCTGCTGGAGCTCAGCTTGGGTTGCTAGGTAACAGGAGGAATTCCGCTGGGGTTGCTAGGTAATGCCTGGGCTCGGCCAGGCGTTACCTGGTGATTTGTGAGGTGAGAATAAAAAAACTAATTTAGTAATCGATTAATCATCAGCTGGAGTATGTAGACATTTAAATACGTTGTTTGTTGTTCATTTGCATATTATAATTATTTATTAATATTGTACAAAAGAGGCTGTGGTGATTAAATAAAAAATCTACATAATGTGTCAATTTCTTTTATTCGATTATTAGATTAATCGTCAGAATAACCGATTATTAAAATCATCGTTAGTTGATTTAACATCAGACAGTGAGAAAATATGTACGTGTCTTTTTAATGTCTTTAAATATCTGATTTCAACTGTAAGTAACATTTTCCGAATTATAAATATCAGATTGTACTTTAATGCAAAACTATGCAATTTGAATATTAAGAACTTTCAAGGACTTGATACAGAAATCAAAAACTTTCCAAACCATTTTCAAGGATTTTAGGGTAAGTTTTACACTTTGAAGATACTTTAAATCACTGAAATACTTTAAATTCCATCCATTACTGAGATGGAAAGTGTGTGTGTGTGTGTGTGTGTGAGAGACTGAATCAGGGTGAGTTTCTCTGTTTGAGGGAAACTTTGACAGCCTGGCGTCTTTGTTGTAAAGTTCAGACAGAGAAGCAGATGGCTCTTCTCAGTGTGACTTAGCACGCTAGCTAGCCACCAAGTTTCTCTGCCTTCTTGCACATATTGCTGTGAAATGTTGCAGATATTTAACATGAAGACAATCAGGGATATTTATTTCACTTAAAGAGGTGGGAAATATGTTCTGAAAAACTAAAATTATGCTTTTTGTTGTGTTGATAAAGTGAATTTTTTCTATAAAACATTCTTAGACACAATTTTGTAATATTACAAAATCTCCATTTGAAACTAAATATTGACTTTTCTTCTGATTTCTTCACCCAAACTTGGAGATTAAACCTTTTGAACCAGATTAATCAAAAATTATATTCTATATTAAAACATTTTCATTAAACCTTACAAAAACAAAAGAAACCAATCAAAAGGATTAACTTCTCTTTTCTTAACATTTTTCAATGTTCCAGAGTTAAAAACAAACATAATTCTGTACCACGATTAAATAAAGTAATGAATAAGTATTTATCATGAAGTGTTTTCAGTGGGCGCCTCCTACTGGTCTGGAGGACGTCTGTTTTGGTGAGCCATCTTTGGCATTTCATTTGCAGCATTTTGTCTGTAGTTGCACCATTTTTTGTTTGTTGATATTGCAGATTTTTGTTTCTGTTTTGGAAAAGACTGAGGCTGTTGCAGATGTGCTGGCAGCGGTTCTAAAGCATGCAGAGGCCTGAGTGATGATCAAAGTGATACGCAACGATGAAACTATGAAAGTGATGCAATAAACAAACAAGACATGGAGAAATGAAGGCGTTACAAACAGAAACTATCAAAGAAGCGTGTCATTTCTGAATGCTATCATCTTCACTGAATCAAAAACATTTCCTTTGCCAGTTTTATTGTCTCACATTTATTAACTTGTCAACAAGCTGCTTCAACACCAGTCAGAAGTTGCAGTCAGTCTATTATTAGGAAAAATCGTAAAAGATCTCAATTGTAAAATGAGCTTGAGGTTATTTAGTTTTTTATTATTCTGTCTCCGTCTCAGATCAGCTGATGTCAACCGGATAAAACCCGACATTCCCTCCTTCATTTGAGAAACTTCTCCTTTTCCCTCCTCTCTCACTCTTTCCCCCTTCACAAGATGTTTGGTCTTTAATGTATTTCAGAGAACATCTGCTAACTATCACTGAACCTCGTGGGATTTCCATTTAGCCCAGTTAATTACTCTATCAAGCCAGGTTCATTATCATATTCCTCCTCTTTAAAAAAGAAGATGCACCCGGCAGTGTGACTCTGTTTGTGTATATGTATGGGAGGTGCAAGGGTAAGCGTGGCGGCGCAGACGTCTGAACGCGCCGGTGTAAACGTATACGTGTTTGGATGTGCATGGCACCCTCTTAAACACATTCCTAATTGCAAGTGGTTGAGCCATAATGCTGGCGCTAATGAAGCGGAGCTGTCTATAGACGCCAGCGCTGGAAGTCGAGTCTGTTCGCCGGTTCTCTGGGGACGACGGCGGCTCCGTATTAATCTTGATGAACAGCAGGATAAAGACTTCTGCTCTGCTCCCTGCAGAGGTTAGGCCAGGTGAGTGATGACACAGCCACCGTCTCTTTGGATTGGAAACGCTTCACTTAGACATAAATCTTTATATTTTACATTTAATTCACATTAAGGTCACAGGTTAGCCTATTTATCCGTAACGAACTGAATTGTCTTTAATTCACATGGGGAAAATTAACGATATCTGATAATAGATGAGGTGCAGGATGTTCACTTTCTTCCCACAACAAAATAATAACCAAACTCTGGTCTAATCTGTTTATCAAGGACTCAGAGTGTCACTGAGTACAAGGAGGAAGCTGTCATAAATTACAAACTGCTTTCAAGTAAGTGACTATTGTTTCTTCCTGGAGGCCACCAGATTAAAAGCATCGCCAGCTGTTCAGCAACGAGCAGCGATCACAGATCCGTCTTCTGAGCCGAGTGATCCGGATTAGACGAAGGCGTCTTCAGCCTGAACCGGGCAGGTTCAACCCAAAACATAAAGATATGCATGAATCAGGCCAACAACCCGGTGAAGATTCAAAACCATAAAGAAAATAATTTATCTCTGATCACGGCAGATTTTATTTTTACTGTAAAAGTCTGTAGTAAGTATGCTGGGCCAGTGGGTGGCGCTGTTACAAAGAATGACGCAAAAAACACTAGGATGCGTAAAAACATCATGTAAACAGTAATACCAAACGGATCAATGTTTGTTTTTGTGAGGCATGATTGAGAGCAACTTGTTTCGGTACTGTCTCTTTAAATGCAAATGAAGCAAATCTAACCCCGCCCCCTGCAGGATACAGAGCATCCCAGCACTTTCCTTTCGGCCATTTTGTAGTTTCATACAAAATGGCACAGGAACTATTCTCAAGCGCTCACATGTTTGAGCCAAAATGGCTGAACGAGGTTGTCTTGTCCTTAGCATAACTAGCGACTTAGCTAATGCTAGCGCCACTGATTGCATTTGGTTCATTTGTTTGCAAAAGCAACAAAACAATCCCAGTTTATATAATGATATTCAAAACAAGCAGTACGGTAATGTCTTCAAGAAGCTAACAGCTAGCATATTCGCAGAAGTCACGATGCTAGCAAAACAACAGCCAGGATGTCATATTAGCACACAAAGATTTAAAGTCTAAATTAAGATTTGTTGTAATTTTAGTGTTATTTGCAGTTGTGTCTGTCGTTTCTGTGGACAGAAGGAACCGAAACTCAATCAGACAAATTCTTGATGCTAACAGAGGTTTCTGCAGTGCAACATTTAGAATAAAAATAAAATCCAGCACTTTGAAGAGGCTCTGCGGCTTGTGTGGGTTAATACAGCCTGATAGTTTCACTCATCCACTTGCAGCTTTTGCTTCCTTGAACAATAAAATCACTGAAAGACGTAAAAATGGTGGAGACTCAAAGTACATCAAAAATGTATTTAAGGCTTCATCTTCACCACAGCCGGCGCCTCCTGGACGGCTTCTCCATCACATATCATCTACGTTATATTATCAAAGGCGATCCTAAAAGTGTAAAACAGTCCCTCCACTGTGGCGCATTGAGCAGAAACTAAATGTAGTGAGAAACATGGATGCACCGTTCTCTTCACTCAACTTTCAGACACAAAGCAACCCAAGTCACAGGATAATAATTGAATTTGGTGAATGGCCAGAGCTTATGCTCATTCTGAGTCCATTATTGTCAACAGAAAGGCCTTGTTTACCATTTTAATTTTAATTATCTCCTACACAGAGAACTTTCCATCCCTTCCTGAACGCGAGGGTCTATATGGCAGTGGGTGTTCGCTGAGTGCAGAGCAGTAAAATCTACCCTTTGATGAGATTAGCTGAGTGGTGTACTTGAAATAACCTTTCATGAGCTGCCATTATTGTATTAATCTATTCTAAAACAATTTGGTTGAATTAATTAGGCCTTACATATTTCAGCAACACTCGCAGGCTGCCTGGAAACAGATGGCTTTGAGGGCGAGCCGCTCTCCGGTGGAAGAGAAATGGGAATGGCGAGAAGCGGCGAAGAAAAGGAAGACGGTGTTGGTGCGAAGGAAAAGAAGAAAAGAAAGACATCAACATGCGCCGCGACATCAACACCTCTGCATTGTGTACCTGACAGAGTGACGAACGAGAGAAAATGAGTCAAAGATTGAGAAAGGAGACAGAAGCAGAAAGTTGTGCAGGGTTTTGGGTCCTAGTGCTTATCAGTTCCCCTGCAGCTGACAGGAGATTGGTAGCTTAACAACAGTTGGGCAAAGAAGGCTATTATCTCAATCCTACAGTGTTCTGGATGGGTTCAACCTTGAACAGCTTGTAGATGATGAGCCTATCCATATGGTGTTTAAATCGCTCAGCATTTCCTCAGCCATTAACCTTCAGGACTCCTTGCACTCGTCCTCCACTGTGACTGACAGCTCTGAACAGATTTCATAAAACAGTCCTCGGTGTAAAAAGAAGCAATAAGCATGCACTCTACGCGCTAAAGGCCACGAGACGAAGAAACTGGCAGTAAATGTATGGAAAAGATGTTCCTGGGACAAGAAAAAAGGAAACATATTCGAGTCGTAAAATTTTGTTGTGGTGAAGAATACATGGTTCTCATGTGATGTCACACTTCTGTGGACTTTGTACCCGACAGCCATCTTGGTAGGCAGTATCTGTGGAGTTGCTATGACAACAATAATAAAACCACAAGCTTAGAGCTAGCTCTCGCCTGGTTCTAACTAAACATTACAACTATTACTCCATTACAATTTTTAAGTACTCGGTCCACCCCTCAGTAATATCGGTGATATTTATTGTAGTACTTACTGCCGAACCATCAAAGTTAGCTTTGCTAATGTAGCTTTTCTCTGCTAGCTAATATGGACACGTAGCCTTTGTGTTTCCGTCTGTGGATTTCACTCTGTGTTCACTAAGTAGTGAACTATGTCACAGTATGAGATCAGAGGCAGATTGTCCACATCTGCCTCATAAAGGTTGATGGCGACAGCAGCCATTATGCTCATATAAATTGCTCTTTCACAATGGTCAAGATTGTCAACATAGTTTCTTTTTGTTGGTCTTTAAGCCATCGTCATCCATGCTTTGCATTGCCTACCAAGATGGCGGCGGATCACTTCGGCTCAGACTTGAGTCTCAAGAACAATGTCCGGTTCTTGTAATTGTCACCTAGCGTTAGCATTCACGGCGGCTGTGATCCAGCGTAGCAGAGAGAAAGGGTGATACGTGAGGGTGATTGACAGCGCTAAGGCCCTCCTCCTGGCTCAGTTAGCACTGGAAGAAAGCAATGGAATTAAATTTTTCACAGATTATCAACGTCATGACAAACTGTCACAATATGGCGAAAGTTTCAACAAATCTGTAAAGAACATTTTAATAAAAGTTAAATACTGAAGCTTTAAAGCACTGATTGGATCAATTTAAAGGAACGATAACTGGATCAATTTGAATGTTTGTCTAAACTGAAATTACTTTTTATTTTGCAAAGTGTCTTTAAAACACATTTCCTGTGAATTAGTGCTGTAGAAATGAACTGAACTGAATAGATGGCACTCGGTTTCCTTCTGGAAGCTTTCACTTGATTTTATTCCTACTGGCAAAACCTACAGCGATTTTTTTATGCTGAATTTTTGCAAACACCTTTGCTGACTCATGGTCTCGTTTTCACTCTAAAGGGAATGTGCAACAGTGCAAATCTATGAGGACGGTTAAGATGTTTTACAGACTGTTGGTGTTTGGATTTAAGAGCAGGGGAGCTCGAGTTCTCAAGTGCCGAGGCGTTTACGAGCCACTGACGCATCGTGAAGGACAAGTTAATGGGCGGCAAAGAAGAGGTGCGCTGTAATGCACCGTGTGGCCCGAGTCCAGGCAAGTTGACTTTTTTCTGGAACTTCAACAAAACCCTTATAGAGGAAGCACAACAAGGAAAAATGGGAGCAGAACAGAAAGGGAATATGAAAGATGATATGTTGCTTCTTGAGTTAGATAATGCCGCCACGGCTCAGTCCAAGTCCACGTCAGCTCGTGTTTCAAGGGTTGGCTAATGGATACAAAATCTCTGGCACTGTCTCCAGAATGAGGGAAATTAAAGTTTTCTGCACTCCTGACTTGGCAGGCGCAGCGGCAAGCGATACTTTTCACCTGAGAGGAAGAGGACCACTTAGCTGGAAGAGTGATGTCACAGGAAGAGAGACATTTAAAGCAACGAGAAACAGCCGAAGAAATCAAATGAGGCTCTCCAAAAGCACAACATCAAACTTGTGCTTTCCACTTCGCAAAGCTGTGTGGTAGGACCGCAACTAATAATTATTTTAGTTATCGATTAATTGTTTACTCTGATGATTAATCGTTTAATTTGACGATTAATCGGTTATTCTGACGATTATTTGGACTAACTGGTTTATCTGATTTTAAAAAATTGGCAGATTCTGCAAATCTTTAATTTAAGCATTTTTTTAAATTAAATATTACAAATGCAAATAAACAAATAATTTACTTCTTAAATTAAGAAAACAAAAATTTTACTGGCTAAAAAGCAACACAGCATTCCTTCTGTGAGCGATTGATCATTTGTAGGAAAGGATGCATCTCAGCTAAAGGAAAACTCCTAACATCAACAATTATTAATAATTCTGTTTGTAATTTGAAGCAGATGAAAAGCAATGAAGAACGATTTACAGACAGCTTTTATTTATCTTAAATGTAAAATGTATATATTTCTGAAGTTCTGAGTTTTTCCTAAATTCACTATCTTTTTACACAATACTAATACTAATACTAAATTAGTTGATTTCAATAATTGATTAATCAAAATGAATCTGATTAATCACAATTAATCTGATTAATCGTTTTAGCTTTACTCTAATTGAAGAGTTGGGCTGGTCTGTCTAATTGAAGTTTCCCAGGAGGAATAAATATTTAGCTGCTTAACAGCACAAAACTCCCTGAAACTACCGCCAGCGTTCGTGTTATTCAGCAGATTATCTGCCGTTGATCTGTCTTCCCTTTGCTCCCATCTCTACTGTTTCAAATAAGACGGTTATCCCGCTGATCCGTATGAGTCAGGCACAGCCATCCGCATCCCAAGTGCCTCCTTTTATTACCTTGTTGACACCGGCTGCTAGTTTTAAGCGCTTTTAACTGCTGAGACGGAGCAGCGGCTCAAATAACAGAATTAACGCCGTTGTTCCTGCCCGGCGTTCTTTTTGGCAGCGCTTTTAAGCCCCAGACTTAACAACAAGCCTGGGTTTTATGCACTGAGACAGCTGGTGGGAATAAGGCAGTTGCCAGTGGCATAAAACACTGAATGTGTGTGTGTGTTGGTAAATGTAGTCAGCGTGCGCCTTTGTGAGTGGGAGGGCATCTGAATATTAAAAACTGTCTTCTAAAAGTTGCTTGTCTGCGGTCCAATTATTAAAATTCCACATTTGTCATCTTGGTCAGTTTTGGTAAACAAGGATTTATCCCTGAGTCTGAGCGTTTGGCATTCAGGAAGGTGATTAAAATGCAGTGGAAAAGTGACATACTGGAAACCAAATGGTACAGATTCCTCCTTCCTCCTCATCGGTTTGACACTCAACTTCCACCCTCTGCACACTGGCACGCTTCATTACTACTACGCCCGTGTGAAGTCGCTCGCCTGGCTTTGCGTGCGTCCGCCCCGACACGCGCTCTTCCCCTCACTTCACACACAAACTAAGAAACGCTATCTAGCAGCTGCACCTCTCCTTATGCGCAGAAAGTGTTGATCCCACTTCTTCTCTCACACACAGCAAACATATGTCAGTCAGAAACAAGGCGAGTCTGTCCTCCATCCTCTGAGGGAGGAAAGTTTGCTCCTCTCCGGATGCAGGGAGACCGCTAAGTGAGGGGTGACCTTGTTGTGTGAACATGTGAGCGTGTGCGTTATTACAAAGGGAGGATCTGACATGCCTTTAGGTAAAACAAATACAGACTCTGATCGATGCCAGCAGCACCTGTCTGATTTACATTTTCTAATTGCAAATGCGTAACCAAAGGAATATTTCACAAGACAGAATGCTTGGAAAATTTTCACGAAGCCCTGGGAGCTTTTGGAGGATATCAGTTAAGCAACTCTTTGCAGAACTCCTGAAAAGAACTGAACTTTTCAGATTTTGACACAATACCTCTATAAACTCTTTGGTCTATTAGGCTGTTTTCACACCTGATAGTCCAGTAGACTCGGTTTGATTTGGGAACAAAACTGCAACATTTGTTTTATTTCCAGTTGTGGATCTCTTTCAGTCAAACCAACCAAACCCTCTGAGCAACCTGTTCCCCTCCTCACCTGTGGGGGCGCTGCACCAACAACCACTGAGGAAATGACACAAAGACCTCTGAAGATGCTGAGCACAACTTCCTTCTTCACTAAATGGAAACAAAAATGGAGGTGTCAGAGTTTGGTAGTTGGAGAATTTCTCTTTGGCCATTTCTTCCACTAGTGCTAGGCTACCACGTATGTTTTGGTTGTATTTTCCCAGAATGCCCTGCTTTGTTGCTGGTTTTTGGTCTCCAGTTTGTAGGCCTCCAGTTCTATACATATGTGAACGCCAAGCGGACCAGAGACCTCTCCACAAGCAAGAAGTGGACAACAACACAGGGCATTCTGGGTAAATACAACTAAAACAAACATGTTAGCCTAGCGCTAGCAGGAGAAATGGGTCGTGGTTTTTAGCCAAAGACTAAAGAGAAATCCTCCAACCACTAAAATCTGACGCCTCCATTTTGTTTCTATCTGGTGAAGAAGGAAGTTGCTCTCAGCGTCTCCAGAGGTTTTTGTGTCGTTTCCTTCAGTGGTTCTTGGTGCAGCGCCCCCACATGCCAGGAGGGGAACAGGCTGGTTTGACTCAGAGCAGAGAGAGAGAACCACAGCAGCTGGAGGTGGAGCAGATGTTCTGGTTCCAGTAGAACCGGGTTTACTGGACCATCAGGAGGGAAACAGCCTTACTCGAAATTTATGACAGGCTGATAAAACATTTTGAAAAATTATGGACGTTTGGTTTCATCTGACCTTCATTTCCTGAAATGGAGGAAACATTTCAATAACTTCACGTCACAAATTCACTTTTGACATCTAAAAAGACATTTTTATCTAATAGCTATAAAACAGACTGGCTGATCTGCACTAAAAAGAAATCCAAGAACCTTAGGGTAGCAATCCTACCTTTAACGTAACTCCAGAAACAAAACCTGTCCAGGTGATGTCATGTTCTCACTGATATCCCATCCTCCCCTGAAGACACGGTTTGCTAGTAATCCTCACTTTCTTCACCTTTCTCTGCATGGCCTGTAACTAAACACTTTCTGTTCCCAGAAAAAAAAAAAACAGAATTTGACCTGTGCCACATTTAAATATTCTCTACATCATGTCATCACGCTGTAGAAAACTAGCAGCAAAGTTAAAGCTACTGTTTTAAAACTTTAACTTTTCTGTACAACAAAGACAGATTCCAAAGCTGATTGTAAAAGAGATACGTTCAGGTTGCAAGAGATGGTTATCATGTGGAAGACACGGCTCTTGTTTCTCACGGCTCTTTGCCCAGGGCATCACTGTGTTAAGGGAGCTCTCCTGAATATTTTCAGATATTTCACAATTCTATCAAATTTTGTGTGATTTTCTCTTTCTCCGCTGATGAACAAGCAGAGAATAAAATCTGGCAGGAAAAGAAGATCTTGTTCGAATCTGGACTTTTTCTGCACGGAGTCGATGCGTTCCACCTTAACAAAGTCAGAACTTAAAGCCATAATCTGGGTTATTTAGCCTTTAGTAAGAGAAAAAATGAGGTTTCATTTTCAAAGTAAATTGCTATCTAAATGTTTGGCTTAAAAATTGATTATTTAACTTCAAACTAAATATTTAGCTTTCTAATTAAGTTTTTAGTTTGAAATTGTGATGGTCCAAAACCATGACTGCTTTATGTTTAGGATGTTTTTCTAATTCTGGATTTTCACAACTATGAGGGAAATTAATTATTTTATAGGCAAAGTAAAGTTTGCTGACTTTCCTAAAGTCACAAAATGATTTTAAATTTAACGATTTTCCTCCTAAATCAGAATCTTCTTTGTTATTCTAACAATTTTGCCACATTTTTCACACAACAACCAGCAGCTGGCATTGACGTCCCCAATGCTAAAGTTGTGAAAGTCAGTTGACTTTTCCTCCTTCGTTCCTAAAATCACCTTGAAGGTAAAGCGAGCGTTTACACTCCACTGGATCCGAAGCTTACTCTCCATCCGCTGCTCTAAAGTTTTGAGATATCGCGGCTATTATTTCTATCTTGCCGTCATTAATCCACATTTTCCCATCATTCCTCTGTCCTTAATCATCATTTGTTGCCCTTGCCAACATGGCCTCCAGTGGCCGGATGCATCGGGGGTCACAGCGTGCGACCAGAAAATAACACAACCAGTCATCCATCTCCATTACTCGCTATTGGACCGGTACCGCTGCATCCTCTCACTTTTAACGGGTCAAACTCAGAAACTCGTCTCAGACATCCACCGGACTCGTTCCTCTCTCACCGGAGCCTCGAGTCGCCGCAGATATTTGGAGACAGATGGGAAGCAGGAAGAGTAAAAACACGGAGAAATACGGATCAAACCAGAGAGCAGAACCTGGTGGGAATGTTTCTGTCCTCGTTAGCTCCAGGCTAGTTAGCATCACTGTTCACCTGTCAGGTAGTTTCCTCAGAAACATGAAGGAATGAGTGACTGACAGGAGAAAAACAGTGGTGGGCACACAGTGAAAAATAAACTATCTGGGTTATTTGGCCTTTTATATGAGAAAAAAAATCATATTTTCATTATGTTATTACATATTTAGTTTAGCAAGCTAAAGATTTAACTTGAGGTGAAAGATTTGGCTTCAAACTAAATATTTAGTTTCAAAATTTAGCTTTAGCTTTCTAGCTACATATTTAGTTACCAAGCTAAATATGTACTTTGAGGCCATTTAGTTAGACTTCAAACTAAATATTTAGATAGTGAGCTAAATATTTATTTTTTCAATTTTAATTATTTTACTTACAAACCAACTTCTCAATCATCAAGCTAAATATTTGGTTTTACATTTTAGCTTTCTGAGTATATAATTACTTAATATTTACTTAGCAATTTAAATATTTAGTTTCAGGCAGTTAGTAAGACTACAAACTAAATATTAATTGGCAAGCTAAATATTTAATTTAGAAACTAATTATATAGCTCAACATTCGGTGAGTTAAATATCAAGTATGAGACTAAATATTAAGCTTGCCAACTAAGTATTTTGCAAATAGCTTCCTGTTAAGTTAAGAAGCTAACTAAATAGGGAGATGTTTAGTTTGATTCCTAAGTACTTAAGTAATCTAACTAAGTGCTCAGTTAGCTTCCTAACTAAGCAACTAGTTTGGAAGCTAACCAAATATGCAGCTGTTTAGTTAGCTTTCTAACTAAATATTTAGTTAGGAAGTTAAATATTGAGTTTGAGGCTATTTAGTTAGAGTGCAAACTAAACATTGAGTTCCAAGCGAGCATTTAGTCAGAAAGCTAAAGATTTAATTTAGAAACTAAATATATAACTAAATATTTTGTTAGTTATTTATCTAGTTTGGGCCTAAATATTTAGTTTTAAACTGTATAAATGAATAAACATGGAGAAAACATTTGAACTTTTAAAAATTAATCCTACTTTTCTTCTCATAACCGGCTAATTAACCAAAATTGTTGTTTATTTTTGACTTTTGTTACTTTACAAGTTGAAACCTTAATTTGTTCATATAAAACCTAAACCAGACAATTTGAATTAAGTTTTGTTTTGCTTACACAGCAGTTTCTCAGTAATGTTTTGCCTTATATGGAAGCTATGACTGCTAGCGTTTATATTTCTGCGCTGCGGTGACTGCTTGATGCAGCATGGCGACTTTCCTCCGTCTGACAGCGTGACATCATCAACGCTCAGACCGCACGCCGGCGCTCTGCGGCGAGGGGCCTTCCTGTCCCCCTCCATTATGCTGCTGCTGCCCTGATTGTGTAATAAACTTTATTCAGTTAAGCGTGAATTATTGTTAATTGAACTAAAAAGTCATTTTCTTAATTGAAACAGAGAGAGGAGGGGCAGGGCAGATTAACGACGTGTCTGAGTTTTATCTGGTCTAATTCTTTTCCCCATTACATTTCTCTTCCCATCTTGCAATAAAAAGTCTGTAATCCACTTTGTTCCCTGTAAAAACTGAAAACAGAGGAAAGCTCTACAACAAAGTAGCATGAGTTAAAAACACAGGATGCATGTTTTCTGTCGTTTCACCTTCACTAAAGTCTTAAACAGAGACATTTCATGTTGAACCATATTTTCGCCATTGACAGATGGTGGATATAAACGTGGTTGAATTTACCGCTTTAGCATTAGCTTTAGCTAAATTCCATGTTGACATACTGGACCAATGAAAGTCTAGCTCTAACATTTGCTAAAGTCCATGTTGTTGCAAATTAGTGTTAGTTTTGCTAAATTTGATCTTGGTATTGCGCTTTAGCATTAGCTTTTGCTAATTTTCATTTTGGACAAGAAACATGTCCATGTTTGCTAATGTCCATGTTGGTAAACTAGACCAGCAAAAGTCCTGGCTTTTGCTAAATTCCATATCGGTGTAACCCTTTAGCAATCGCTTTTGCTAAATTCAATGTTAGTGTACAGGACTAGCAAAAGTATACCTCTGACTTTTGCTAAATTCCATGTTGCTGTAGCGCTTTAGCAACATCTTTTTCTAATTCCATGTTGATTTAGTGCTTTGTGTTAGCAAAATTCAACGTGGTTGTAACTCTTCAGCATTAGCTGTAGCTAAATTCCCTGTAGACTGGGCCTGTAAAAGCATAGCTCTGACTTTTGCAAAATTACATGCTGCTGTAGCGCTTTAGCCTTAGCTTTTGGTAAGTTTATGTTGGTATAGCGCTTTAGCAATAGTGTTTTCTAATTCCATGTTGATTTAGCATTTTTGTCAGCTTCAGCTAAATTCAATGTTGGTATAGCGCTTTAGTGTTAGCTTTGAGATATCCCATGTTGATTTAGCGTTTTGTGTTAGCTTTAGGTAAATTTCCTGTAGTTGTATCACTGTTGTCAGAATTAATATTTGATTAGTGATTTATGTAAAATTCTCTGAAGAGACTTCCTTAACGACATTAAATCTTCGCAAAATATCCATGTTGCATCTTCTTTGCCAGCAGTAAAAGCAGGAAAGGAAGTAACATTCAGGAAGTACTTTGGACCTTCAGAAAACCGACTCTTTTCAGTAAAAGTAATGTGTCCTGCTGGTCGCTAGCCTAGCCAAATATTATCCCAGGCAGAACAGAATCACCACCCTGCGCAGCCGTTATTGGCTGCCTGGGAGGAAGTGATGTGTGTTGACTTTTGTGTCTCACTGACATAAAAAAAGAGCAAACTATTTCCAGTTGCTAACAGAAGATGATTCACCCGCGTTTCGTTCCCCAAAATTAGATTTTTCATTCAGTGGAATCGTGAGTCACCCGGCAGTAAAAGTAGCTACACGACGCTCAGAGCAACACGCCTCTAAAGCGATTTGTTTACATGTAATATAAGCAAATGAGGCCTGAAATTGACACCACTGCTGGTGTTGATGAGATTCACGCACACAACAAAACAAACATTATCCGTCCATTCCTGACGATTTCTCTGTGTTCGCTCGTGACCTCAGACGTTTCGGCCATCTTCCCTCCTCAGTGGGGGGTGGGGCACAAGATGGGTGCCATTACTTCTGTTCTGTCTTCCCAGGGTGAATAATTACGTCTGACATGTCGTGAATAGGGGAGGACATTATCGCAGCGATCCTGTGTGTTCCCCCTCACACACACACACACACGAGGGTCCCTCTGAATGATTTAGGGGGTCTGTTAATAATGCAGGGGCTCCTACAGCTAATTAGGTAAGTAGCAGAGGCTGGGACGCTTCAGTTCACCGATACAAGCTGTAAAGGAATGAAGCGCCGACGCATAATGGCCGCCGCTTGGAAAGAGACGCTGCCAAAAATTACTAATAATAACTTAGACAGTTATTAAAGGAAAAAATAGGGGTTAAATTTTCAAAGTCATTTTTACCGTATTATTTATTCACTTGTAAATGTCACAGTTTCAAACTAAATATTTAAGTAGCAAATTAAATATTTAGCATTATGTAGATATTTAGTTAAACTAAATGTTTGCTTGAGCCTAATTATTTAATTAAATATAAAATATTTAGCTCAAACTAAATATTTACTTTGACGCTAAATATTTAGTTTGAGCTGAAATACTTAGTCATCAAGCTACAATTTAGTTCTAATATAAATATTTAGATTAGAACTAATTGAAATACTATTTATCACCAATATTTAGCTTTGTGCTAAATATTTAACAGCTGGGTAAATAAGTAAATATTAACCTATTTAGGAAATAAGTCAATATTTAGCTTTGAACTAAATATTTAGCTTAACTATTTAGCTGAAAGCTAAATATTTAGCTGAGAGCTAAATATTTAGCTGAGAGCTAAATAGTCTAGAACTAAATATGTAGCTTGCTGGTTTGCTTGGTATCCAAACTGCAGCTAAATTTCTTCAGATTCTAATCAAAGTTTTGTTCATCGTGACTTGAGCTGATTCCTGAGCTCAACGTTTGAAACACTCCTCAGTTTTTCTTTCATCTTTTTATTTGTTTCTCCATTACAGACAAGAATCTGTTTCTAAATATCAGTAGCTACAAAAAAATCTCTATAACCCCATAATGGGTTATAGATCCATTTAATTACACACATGTCAAATCTGTAACTGTTTATGTTTCATTGCTAACGATGATGCAAAGTTCCCTTTAAATCCTGTGTGTATTCTCCTAATCTATGGATTTGAGTTGCCTGCATTATAGGTGGAGCAAAAATATTCAAAATAATTTGGTTAAAATCACAGAGGCTAAAAAGAAAAACAGGGAAGAAAAGCCATTATGCTAACACTAAGAAGAAGTGGAGAGTTGAGGTGTCCTAGCTAACTCTGGCTAACTCTGGCTAATTCTAGCTAACTCTGGCTAACTCTGGCTAATTCTAGCTAACTCTGGCTAATTCTAGCTAACTCTGGCTAATTCTAGCTAACTCTGGCTAATTCTAGCTAACTCTGGCTAACTCTGGCTAACTCTGGCTAACTCTGGCTAATTCTAGCTAACTCTGGCTAACTCTAGCTAACTCTGGCTAATTCTAGCTAACTCTGGCTAACTCTAGCTAACTCTGGCTAACTCTAGCTAACTCTGGCTAATTCTAACTAACTCTGGCTAACTCTAGCTAACTCTGGCTAATTCTGGCTAACTCTGGCTAACTCTAGCTAACTCTGGCTAATTCTAGCTAACTCTGGCTAATTCTAGCTAACTCTGGCTAATTCTGGCTAACTCTGGCTAACTCTGGCAAATTCTAGCTAACTCTGGCTAACTCTGGCTAACTCTGGCTAATTCTAGCTAACTCTGGCTAACCCTGGCTAACTCTAGCTAACTCTGGCTAACTCTAGCTAACTCTGGCTAATTCTAGCTAACTCTGGCTAACTCTAGCTAACTCTGGCTAACTCTAGCTAACTCTGGCTAACTCTGGCTAACTCTAGCTAACTCTGGCTAATTCTAACTAACTCTGGCTAACTCTGGCTAACTCTGGCTAATTCTAGCTAACTCTGGCTAACTCTAGCTAACGCTTGCTAACTCTAGCTAACTCTGGCTAATTCTAGCTAACTCTGGCTAA
>CAEFZY010053426.1:0-14326 GCA_903066815.1 Brachyrhaphis roseni | reverse complement strand
GAAAAAAAAAAAAGAAAAGAAGAAAACAAAAAAAAAAAAAAGAGAAAAAGAAAAAAAGAAGAAAAGAAAAGAGAGAGAGAGAGAGAGAGAGAGAGAGAGAGAGAGAGAGAGAGAGAGAAAAAAAAAACAGGATTTTACTGGGTATTTCATATGTGACCTGACCTTTCTGACTGCTCTCCCTCCTCCGATGAACTGCAGCTAATGAGAGTGACAGCTCCCTCATGAGGACCTGTGGGAAAGCCATCTCTAAGCTCCTGTGTTGGCTCTAGAAACAGTCTGCTCTGCAAGTTCCCAGAGTTTAGGTTTGTTTACCTCCTGTGTTGGTTTACCTACCACCGGTGACTGACCAGCAGCACGCTGTTAACACGCTTGACCAAACCCTCCACCCGCTGTCCGTCTGCTTCTCACAAAAAAGTCCTTCTAATATTCATCCTCCTTTTCTTGCTTCTTCTTCTGGGACTCTTATCTTAATTTATCTGAATTGTTCCTCATTCAGTTCCCTGTTTATTTCAGAGTGTCTTCTTTGTAAAGGGTGTGTAATTACATATTGAATAATAAAGAGGTAGCTGGGCACACAATTTTGTCAGAATCATTAAATATAGACAAATCAAATATGGTAAGACTTGGAAAGGCTTTGAATGTAACTTTTATAAAACTATATATATATATATGGTTTAGTAAATATGTGGTAACACTATAATATGAGGCAGAAAATCTGTGAAAAAAAATCCAGCTCCTCCACTTCGACTGTCTTCCTGGTTCTGATTGGTTGTTTCTGACTCACCAGTATATTTCTGTAGGTAGCAATGGGAACACTGGGAGAAGCAGTGGCAGCACTAGGGGATGCGATAGGAACCCTAAGAAAATATCAGATTGTTGTTTTCATTTTCATCCATGTTAATATTATTTAATATGCTGTTGTTGTCATGTTTTACTCAGAAAAGACAACTAAATTCATTTTTACAAGCGAGTCTCCTCCTAAGCTTGACTCCATCATACCTGTATTTTCAGCTTCTCACATTTTGCTTCGACTGCTGGTGATCCGTCAAATGCAACGGCCTTTGAGTGTTTTCGGATTTGGGGAAAAGGAACGGAGTCGCAGCCTCCTGGTCAGACTGACTGATTTCTGAAGTGTACTCTTCAAAAAAAAGTCCAGTGAATTGTCCACTTGTGGCACGGTGGGTGCCCAGGGCAACAAAGACACTCACAAAGGCAAATTTATTTTTTAATTTGAAAATCTTTTTTCCTCTTTTAGCGATGCACGGCCAAGAGAGAAACAGTGGCTTTGCAGAGAGATGGAGGGCAGAGCAGAGATGTGTGGACTGTGGAGTGGGACGTTTTCAAGGACGGTGAGCGGATGGAAGAGAGCCTGGAGAGGAGGACCTGTGCTCTGAAAGAAAAAAAAAAACTCGACTAAAAATCAGTAAAGGCATGTCAGAGGAAATGTGTGGAATACTGAAACTGCAAGGAGCAGAGTTATAGAAGAAGCGCCATGAAGGACCTGTGGTCAACAGATAAAGGCAGTGAACAGGAGAGGTGCTGAGAGGAGATGAGTGTGAGGAGGAAGGTGTGACAAAAAGGATGGCTGGCTTATAGGACGTGCTTTGATGAACGGGTAAAGATGGTGGCGCGAACAAAAAGACAGAAGATGGAGCTGAAGACTATCAGAGTTACATCAATATGGGCAGCATTAGAAATGATTTTATCCCAGGGACAGATTGAGACAAAGTTACACAAGTAAGGTGGATGTTTTAGCATTAAGCTAATTTATTTTTGTAAACTCAATTTGCAATTCCATGGTTAGCGGAAACGCAGCTAATGACGATCATGACAGTGACCTGGCATGTCTGCTGCAGCTGAGGGAACTATTTCTGACAAGTTACTTCTCACAAACTCATCTCAACAGATCCAGTCTGTCCCTGGAAAAAAAACAAACAAATCAGCTTTGTACAGGAATACACACAACAAACGTAATTCATGCCGTCGCATGTCGGCTCTAATCAGTGCAGAGACAAGAACCGTGACTCAGTTTTCCAACAGATAAGCAGCAGGTTGAAATCAGTTGCTCTGCTTTAACAAGAACTCAGTCACACAGACGTCAGGTTTCCTTTAAATGCCACTGAAGAACTGGAAGTGGCCCATGTTCCACGTCGTCACTTTCCTGTGGAGACTTTAAATGACTCTCTAGATCAAATCAAAAGGAAGATGAATTGTTGTCTCTTGCGCTCTCCTGAAATGTGTTTATTCACAAAAACACATCATACATTGCAACAGGTATTTACAGTGTAGGCTTACACAGAAGCAGAGGAGCAACGCTTCTTTAGTTTTATTGAAACACACAAAAAAAACAGCCATTTTTAAACAACTTGTTGGAACACAGGATGAAAATGTTCCAGCTAAATGTATTAAATATGAGTGCTTTTTGCTCTTCAGTCAGAAATGCCACTCCAACAGTGACATCCAGCCGCCTGAGCAAACACTGCGACACTATAGAAACACACAAAAACAATTCATTATGACTCCTGATCCACAGCACAACCTCCCACTCAGAAAAACACAAGAACCTGTTTTTTTATTATTTATTATTTTTTCCAATTATGTGAAGGTTTGTCTGAGATGGCTGGGGGGCTGCCGGGTTGATTGTTTACATACAGCCATCTCTCCCTCTGCTTGCACAGTGATCCCCTCTCTCCACACAGACATTAGGGAACCTGTATTCTAGAGAGAAGAGAGCATTTCAGCGTTGTACCACTGACACTGGAATGTAGACAGACAGCTGATGACATGGGTGTGATGAATGAAAGTTGTGTCATTCATCATAAGTCCAGTTTGCATGCTGCTTGCCGCCGCTGATTGTTGTAACTCTGGTTTTGAGTTAAGGCTCGTTGTCCTGGTGGAAGGTGAACTTGTGTCTTTTAAAACCTCTACTGTCCAGTTCCAACTATGTTAAGGACATTTTGATTATTTGGATGATTCTTAAGATAGCCTTAATAGATAATCCTGCGCGGCATATCAGCTCCGTGTCGAAAAGACTCCTAAATGTGGAGCCGACTTCTTCTTCTTCTTCTTGAGTTTATTTGTGGTTGTCAAACAGCTAACTACGATGCATCACCACCAGTGATGACATCAGACAATTTTTTTTCAATAAGGAGTAATCTAACGTGTTGCTATTTCAAAAAGTTTTCCAGACAATATATTGGAACACACGAAAATACGAAAAAAATGTCTAAAGTTTCTTCTTTTTTTTTTGTACTGTTGTAACCACTGATAAGGTTGCTTCTAGTTCAACCTGTTACCGTTATAAAATAGCTTACAATGAAGTATTGGCAAAGCTTAATGTAATTTTCACAGATGGCGGAGCGTTGTTGTCAGCAGCTGCTGAAAGTAACTAAAAAGTTACTTTTAATGTAATTTAGTTACTTTCCAAATCAAGAAGTCAGTAATCTAACTAAGTTACTTTTTCAAGGAGTAATCAGTAATCTGATTAGTTACTTTTTCAAAGTAACTATGCCATCACTGATTACCGCCACCTACTGGTGAGTGTGACTCAGAATTGCAGTATTGTTGAAATATGCGTAGAAAACTAATGTTTTAAAAAATACCTACGTGAATTATCTCAGTTTCCACAGAGGAGATTATTTACATTTATATGCACTTTACTTTAATTTTAATACAGTCATGTTTTAACATTTGTACTCCATATTGAGCACAAATGTTAGTGTGCTACTTTTTTTATTGTCAGATATTTTAGTGCTCAAAAATGTGAATGTATGCACTGTAAAATAATATATATTGTTTACACGGACAAGTAATGCATAAAATTCCTAATAGGTACTCCAATTAATTATTGATATACTACTAAGTATTTAAGTACTTAAAGTATTTAAATCAACATCGAATCAAAAGTTGAATTGTGAGATTCTTATCAATTCCCAGCCTTGCCGTTCATGATTTGGGACATTGGTTTGTACACTGTGCTTCAGAGAAGGCCTTGGAAATTCATCTTAGAGATTCACCATAGAAATTGCATTAAACTTACTGTATCGCTTCATCTGTGATCTTGATCTCTGCTACTTTCCTGCAGCAGACAGGAATTACAGACAACGCTTCAGGCGTTCTCCACTGAATGCCCTGTGTAACATCTAAAAATGGGAGCAGGTTAAGTTGATTACAGAAGCCAGAACATGGAGCCTCCGGGTGTTTAAAGGTTAACGGAGGGCTCAGTAGAGCACTGCACCGATAAACACAGTCAGGCTCCCACTCCCAGCTATCTGGACATATTATTGTTCAGTGCAGCATTAGCTGCAGTGTCAGGTCAGAATGTTTTGGTGGCTGTGATTTATTCTGTTTTGTAACAGCATCCTAAAAGTACCTCACACCTCTTCACTTTTCCCACATTTTGTCTCGTCACAGCACCAATTCTAAATCAATAGAAAATATAATATATATATAAAACAATACCTGGGCTGACAAAATTTTTGTAAAGGCAAATATATGATGGGATTTCATTTCTTCATTTGGGTTTAAGTCATTAAAATATACATCAACTTGAACCTGACATACCTTTCATCAACCAAGAAAGTGGTTGTCTACATGATTTGTTGTTCTTCCAAATATTCTGAAAATTGCTGAAGTTTTGTAACCACAATCTTTTTCACTTTAGCTAATTGAACTATGGTGCCATTATTCCCTGTGGCGGGGTTTGAAACCTGTCCACTGTGTCGAGGGATGGACAAACGGCTGGCTGGACGATGACTTCATCCGCTAACAGTTGCATTATTCAATACTTGACTGAACTAGAATATATCCATTATGATTGATGAATCCTTTGAACAATTTAATGAAACAAATCGGATGAGACGAACAGCCTCACGCTTTAACCAATAAAACTTGCCTCAGTGTCTGTACCATCTGTTTAACTGTGAAATGGAAAGTAAGAGTTGTTTTGTTTGCCTGCATCAACCCGTAATGTAATGCTCCTTCAACAGTCACTTCATGACATATAAAGTATAAACTCGACCAGGAGTGAAAACTTGTTTATCCTCAGCTTTCATGATTAATTTTTACCTTTTTTCGCCATTGGGCCCCCAAACTCTCTGTTTGCCTGCCCCGTTTGTACTTTTTCTCAAATATTGCTCGATACTACATATTAAGATTTAAAATTCAATTTTAGCGCTTCTATGCAACGATCAAAAATTCAATTTCTATTTTTTTTTCCCCATTTGTCTGAAATATATTCAATATGTCTCCCAACAAGAAGCATCAATTGGGAGCAACTCGAAAGGACGTCGAGGTTGTGAAGAATTTAAAGCAGCTGAGTAGAAAGGCTGCGTTGCAGAAACAAGGGCAAAGAGGTCAGAAACAGCAGGCAAAACAATCTGTGATTTGAGGTTACAGCCGGAGTAGATGTCGGAGAAATTGCAAAAGATTTTGATATCTGAAATGCGAGATTGAAAATAAACAGCAGCCAAATAACAGGAGACGGAGATCCAAACTCGTGCCCTCTATTTGAACGAGCTGAGAGGAGCGAAGAACATCTGAAGATTTGAAGCTTACGCAGAAAAAAGGGCCAAACACAGAAATCAGAAGGTTAGCACATAGCATTGTAATCACCCTGCAGCAGCTGCAAAGTGTTCTCACTGCATATCAACAGAACCAACCTCCTAGTGTCCAATCCTCAGTGGTTCAGAGGTGAATAAAATCTGCTGATTAAAAAAAGAAACAGAAGTGATCTTTCCTTGCTGTCTCTGTGTGAACTTTCTTTGTGAATCAGATTTACAACTCTAGGTTCTAAAATCTTGTCATAACACAGACTTCACACATCTACTGGCGTTTCGCTCTTAGACTGGACGCCTAAACAACAGCTGGACCTAAACATGCCACAACATGTCACCAAAGGTAATGAAAACGAGGATGTACAATGACAGGAAGGTGAGAATGTAGAGTGGGCGGGGTCCGTTTGACTGGCCACTCACTGCAGGAAGCCTGGTGCTAGTAGTGGAGTCTGCATCCAGCTTCCACAAAATGAGGCAGTAAAGATTAGGTCAGATCAAACCCGTCCATACAGTCAGCAGCTGAGAGTGAACCTCATCCATACCTAACAATGTTTCACTGCATGATTCGACTTAACTTCAGAGGGTTCCTGAATAATAGAGGCTGGACTTCCTTTGAATCACTCATTCCTTATTCCCAACAGGATCACACAGAAATGAGAACATTCAGCCTGAAGATGCATCACTACGGACTGGTGGAGCTGATCTGAGCTAAACTAGTCCTCAAGCTGCTGATTTTACTTGCATCATATTTGCCAGTAAATATGATGCAAATATGAGTTGAATGCTTGAGTTGCAAAGTGAAACTCAAGCATTTTAATTTTGGAGAAAGTGTATACTTCAATTTAGGTAAACCAATTATTGAGAGTATATTTAATTCAAGTCATGTACTTTAAGCTTTATTTAGTACTGTAGTTGTCATTCTAGGCCCAGCAGGCCACAGGATGTGGCAGGAAAATCCCTACAAAAATCAGCTTTTATTGGATTTAACTAGAGATGCGCCGATCCGATATGAATATCTGCATCGGTCTCAAAAAACATTCTAGGATGGGTATCGAGACAATGTGCTCGATCCATGGTCTAATTCTTTGCTTTGTGCTCTGAGCGACGACATGCTTTATTATTGATTTTAAATCATATATAGAATTCCTAATTGCACTTTCTGAACTGTTTGAATGAAGGTTTGGTGCAGTTTATTTTTTAAAGATGTGACCAAGGCAGTAAACTCATTGTTTTTGTCTGTTTCAGTTTCTTTGTTATTTATTTTATCTTGGCTGATAATACCAGCTTGATTTGGTTCTGAACAAATTAAAGTTGTGTTGTTTTTACAATTTTGATCAAATTTGGTAAAGCTGCTGGTGCATCTAAGTGTGCTGTACTGGTGCAGAGTTCTCAAATAAATTTATATTTGTAATTCAGTACATTTCTCTCTGTGTTTAAAAAAATAAATGTTTTAAGTCAGTTCAGCTGTTTTTCTCTATTGGATCAATCTATAGATTTAACCGGCTGAGAACTGAATTTTCTGTTGTTTCAACAACAATTTTTCTGAAACACTGCAGCTGCTTGACATTGAGTAACCAACTGAACTCGGCTGCACTGTTTGATCTCTAGGATCACTTGGATTGTTTGTAATTGACTTGAAATCTGTCTGTATGATTGGACTGAAGTGATTGTTCTTTTTTCAGATCTGCTGAGCTCATTATAGTCAGTGGAAACTCTTTCAGAAAGAGCAAGAGTTTTTAAAGAGACAGGCCCAATTTCAAGGTATTAAATTAAAGTAATTAAAATTAAAAGTACAATTTCATTTAAGTCATGTTTGGTATGTGCAGCATTTTTTAATAACTGAGGGTAACAAAGTTACTTGATTATGCTAGGAAATGGCACTATGTTCCTGGAAAATACATAATACTGCCTCTTTAAGACAAAGTATGTAATGAATAGCAACT
This sequence comes from Brachyrhaphis roseni, assembly GCA_903066815.1. Taxonomy (NCBI): domain Eukaryota; kingdom Metazoa; phylum Chordata; class Actinopteri; order Cyprinodontiformes; family Poeciliidae; genus Brachyrhaphis; species Brachyrhaphis roseni. The sequence goes on along the minus strand of CAEFZY010053426.1, from coordinate 6,828 downwards.
TTTGTCATTTTCCTACACTTGAGAGATCAGCTCAGTATTTCCTCTGCTGCTTATGAAAAAGTTCTCATCTCCTAAATGAGGTAAAACATTTTCTCTACAGTCAGCAAATTCAAGCTGGACACACAACATCAAACTCAATTTCGCATTTTCATTTAAAGGTTCTGCTTTGCCTCCTGCCTCCTCTCTTCACACACCGTCGTTATGGTGGGCTGTACAGTATCATGCATAAGATGAGGCATAAAATTGTTTACCTTTTGGATCTATTCAGACTCACAGTTCAATTTAAAAGTTTCATTGTGGAGCAACTGCACGGAAATGCAGCTCTGCGTGAGTTCTCACAGACCTGCTCAGAGGTGGCAAGCAAAACTGAGAAAATCCTGTTCTCAGTCGGCTCAGGTGACGCAAACAGCCAACAATATGACGCACATGCCAAACATCACCTCGTGCAAACCTGTACAACGCAGTTTCATTATCACAAACTTTTTATGGTTTAACTGGGACAAGGAGCACAGGAGAGAAGTTGCAGGTAATCGACAATGACTTTATTGCAGCTGTAATCTTTTCTACTGAAGGAGAATATTAAAGACACATTAAATACGATTATATTCCAACAACAACATTTCAATACTGTGACCGGCTGATGGACTCCATCATGAGTTTGCATTCAGAGGCCCCTCATTTAAAGTATAAATGAGATTGCAAAGACTGTGTAATACCCTTGTCTGTGTTTGCACCATGACTTCAACAAATGAAGCGGGGTCAGGTTGCCTGCTTTTTGGAAAACATTGCAGCACTGAAATAGATTCTTCACGAGGCCGAGTCCCAGGAGATGGAGCTCTGAATGAATGCTTGCAGGGTCAATTGTTTGATCGTCGTGCAACACCACGCTGCTGGATTCTCCTGAGAACAGCAAGAATGAGAAGAGGCTCGACTGACCATGTTCTACGTTATTACATTGTGACATAAACCAACTATGGTGCTCCTTTTCACTGACGGGTTTCAAGAAGTTTAAGAGCAGCCTGTGGTTTAAAATCCAGCCTGGCTGCTGTGTTCTTAAAATAAAGATGCATTTGAACTTTTTATGGTTTTTACCTCTTTGAGTCTTTCACACACACCTTAAAACATCTGCTGGTGAACGCAATTATTTAGTTTTTGAAGGCTACATTAGCTGATGTTAAAGGAGGCAATATTATGTCATTTCCAGGCATGAAGTGCAATTTTATAGCACAATCAAGTAATTATGTTACCTTCAGTTGTTATAAAAATACTGTACATATACATATAATTTGTCTTAAAAAATTTGACTTCATTTTTTAGCACCTTGAAATTGGGCCTATGTCTCTTTAAGAAATTCCTGCTCTTTCTGAAGCTCCGCCTTCAAGAAGTCATCACAATGTCACTCCTCTATTAACCCTTTATCAATGTTTTTACCAGAGGTGCACTGAGAAGTGTCTCCTATAATGAGCTGCGTCTCAAAGGTGGACTGAGTCTAAGAGGTCGCACAGTTGACTGGTTGCCATGGGAAATTAAAGGATTTCTTAAACATGCATGAAGGAAATTAGGTCATTATAACATGACGTAATTTTAAAAAAGTCAGTTTTACATAATATTGTCCCCTTTAACTTTCTGCACAATAAACTGTTGTTAGGTTTGTGAAACAACTTTTGTGTAACTACACAAATGTGATGTTGGTGGAGGCTGGTGCTGAACGGGTCCACTTCATCACTTTATGCAGAAAGTTGCAACAAACTCACAATGGTACCTTGTGAAAGTGTAGATGGTTAGCATCCCCTAAGTGCTGTAGAAAATTTGTTTAAAATGGCTCAACTTAGTTGAAATGTGGGCTCCACTTCGAGAATTTCTTCAGTTTTATATAAACTCATGGCATTTTGATATCTTTCTACTAGGGTTCAAGGAAATGTTAGAAGGCTGATATCTTCTCACTGGACCTATAAATAAACTAAACTGACCCTTTATCTAAAATCTGATTCACACCATAGCCCTAATCCTAGCCCCTAAACCTAAAAATTATGTTTGGGCCCCACAAGACAAGACCTACCATTCTTCAGAAAGTAGATAATTATTCTGTTATTCTACATAAACAGGGAACATAAACATATTTCATGTGAACACATTAATAGAGACTCATAGATATTCATGGACAAACCTTTTCACTATTAAATTCTACCCAAACAACATTGCTTTTTATCCTACTGCTTAGGTGTGTTCAAGGGCACTCGGTATATAAAGATTCATTGCGGGTGTGTAACCATGGAAACTATTTATGAAAGAACACATGAGAGTTTTGTGTGGAGCCAGTCAGAGAACCATGGACTCATGTTCATCAGTCTGATGGTTGTGACATTTGGACAACCACTGTATATGTACTTTATAGTTTAATATAATTAACTCACAGTAAAAATACCACTTTTGTTAAATCAAAAACAAATTATAGCTTTACTGAAATCTGACAAACTTTCTAAAATTTAATAACTTTTGCAACTAACTAAACAAAAATAATATTTGCTCACCGAAAATCTCCTTTGTTTCAAGAACAAGTAGAGAAAGGCTTTTGTCAGAGGCAAATTAGCTGAGGATAAAATTATAAACATATTGTTTCTGATCACCTATTTCAAAGATTTTGTTGTGTTTTGCAGGAATTTAATCCAAACTGCTTGGTGCAAACAGACCACAGAGTCTGTGGTATAAGCACTGCTAAAGGTGAAAGCTAAATGCTATGCTAAGTTAACTAAGATAGCCGTCCAGGTGACTATTATCGATTCTGTTGTTTATAAAATCATTTCTTCGGTCATTCCATGGTCAGCTATAGTAAACTGCTGACACTAATAATATTGTTATTAGCAAAATGCTAGATTCTTTTTGTCTATTTTAAGCCGCCATTTTGTGAAGGTACACCTGGTTTAAGCGGCCAGTTAAATCCATCACCAGTGACTGGTTAGAATCAGTTGTCCAAAAGGTAATTGATTTCTGAATCATCAAATTGCTTAAGGAAACAACTTTATCTAAATAATGTTTTTATCTTCTGCTTTGCACTGTGAACTGTCACATGTCCCATAGTCATCATGAGAGGTTTTGTTAATCCACATCTTTTCCTAATCTGAAAACCAACTTTCAACTATAAAACTATATGTGTTAGATTTATTCTAAGTCAGTTTAGTAGGACCTTGAGCTGCCTGGTGCAATCTATATATGCCACATTAGGATATCAGTAGACATAAACCATAACCATTAGTGGTGATGACATCATCTTTCCCATAACACTGATCACACATGGCTACAGTCAGAAATGTCCCTCAGTCTTGAACACTCCTCAACCATGAAATTGAATCCTGCCTTTGTTAGCAGTTCACACAGAGAAGAGGTATCAGTAGTGTCGGTCTGAACGCACACTCAGTGATAATTCAGATCGACACAAAACGAGATGAGATGATGCAACAACCAAGCAGACAAGCACTGATAATCAGACCTTAGTCATGTTTTTATGTTAACACCATCTTTACATGGTTTGTGAATATAGTTTCTGATTTTGTTGTGTGCTATAAATCAGCAACCTAAAGTTTGAAAATCCAGTCCCCCTAAATGTGCCAATGTTGGTGAAAGGACGTACTTGCTGCGTTTCCATTAAAAATGTGTGCAAAAGTTTAATAAAAAACATTTTGCAATTGCTGTGTTTGGAGGGTGAGCAGTACATGAGAGTGACTGACAGTACTAAGGCCCTCCTCCTGGCTCTGATTGGCTGTTTCTGACTGAGCTGTGTATTTCTGGAGGCAGAGAGGCTTGATTTTTTTTCACTGAATATTTGACTCATGTTATACTGTCACGAGTCACGACATACAGACACTTTTAACAAATATATATGCATGTTTATAAAAGTTAGGTACTGCAACTTTAACCAAAGTTCTGAAATGTAAAAAAAAAAAAAGAGAAAAAATTTATTGTATTTTGGATGGAGGAGTGAGCTTGGTGACTCATAATGTGCTGAATATGATTTGATTTCATGATTTGATCTATATGCAGTTTACAAAATGTTACTACACATTTTGTAGCAGTGGTGCACATTTGCTGCCACTTGTTTATTCTTCTAAAGGTTCTGTCACAGCCTGCCTTGTTTGGTGATCAAATTGTTTGCATTTAGTGACGTTTGCTTTGCCATTGAAGACACACATTAATGCGACAAGGCTATGAGTGTGTATTCTTGGGGATCAGTATATTCTGATTTGTTTTAGAATATCGTCCATCTCTGCTGCAACCAGAATTTTTACCTTGACTTGCATACCTGCAGTGCCCCCTCCTACAATCATTTTTTTCACTCAGTGTGTGGCTTCTTGGTTGCTTTTAGATAAACTTGATGTATGTGTACTTAAGACCTTCTGTGGAAACACACAGGAGCACTCTGTCCTGGGAATTCAATTTTCTCCTGTAGATTCAAGTGGATTACATTGGAAATGGTTGGAGGGATGAGGAAAATACCATCTGGACCAAGACAGCAGCTCTACTGTCTGGGTTAACACATGAAACTCCTGCCAGCTTAAGTTTACTTTTTAAATCAATGAATGGATGAAGCAGCCCAGGTTTGAACTTTTCTGGATGTTTTCCAGACCAGCATGTACTAAACTGCAGCTGTAAATCCAGTTTTACTGGTTGATTTATAAGAGGAACCTTTCAAAATACTCAATGTCCTACTTGATGACTAGACTGAATTGCAATAAATGAATCACTGAACTGACAACATTTGTTCTGATTTGGCGGTATATAAATGATTACTTTTTGTATTCAGTTCAATTGCTTTGTTGAGGAAAATAACTCCAATTCGACGGTCATGTCCTGTAAGCCAGCTGGTCATGTATCCCAACGTTCAGTCTGAGGGAATAACCTTTCCAAACCGTTTCACCCATCATACAAAAAAGAGCAAAATGAGTAAAGAGGACACATTTGTTGTTCCAGATGAGTTTTAAAAATAATCAGCATGCCCCCAGTCTGCAGTCTTTGTTATTGTGAAGGAGGAAAGGATTTACTTTTACTTTCCCAAATAGACTTATTTTGCTGTGAGCCACACAGCTGCTGGTGACTACAGTCAGGCCTGTGCTGTGTTTGCTCAGGCTCAGCTCTCTGTTGACTTTTCTGAAATAAAACCAGAGGAGTCATTTCACTGATCTCTGATCTGATTAATAACTTGAAACTGACATTTTTTCACTCCATCTGTTCTGTTTTCCTCAGTGCATACTGGATCATGTGATGAATTATTCGATCATCTGGAGTTTAATATTCTCACGAATGAAAATTGTGAAACCTCCTTACATGTTAAACGTGTTTTAAACATAATTGTTGTTGTTTGTGTTGAACAATTTGCTTTAGGATACCTCGATTGTTTTGAAACCAGTTGTTATGGTAACTGGACTGTGATGGACAGCTGAGCTATTCAGTGAATATTATATGATTTGATCTTTGCTCTTTATTATTCAATAAGGTTTGAAGCATAGAACATATTGCACTGATTCTTAGAAGAAGAGGCAGAGCTTTCAGTCATTTTCCTGAGCTAATGTTTAACCTTATATCCTCCTGTTTTTTGTTTTGTTTTTGTTTGTTTTTTTGTTTTGTTTTTTGCATGGTCAGCATTTCATCATCAAAATAAGTTTGATATTAGACAAAGATAACTTACAAACCAAAAGCAGTTCACAAATGATTTCATATGGTCACAAAACAGACCTGTTGAAGTGACTGTTGCTGCAGGTTGGTGCTATGAAGAAAACTCTGATTCAAACATTTAATTTTGCACAATGGAAGGTCAAATGTAGCTTCCTACTGCAGTTCTAGTGTTGCAGTACTAGAACTGCAACACTAGAATGGTCAAAAGAAAATATCAAGTATTTTCTATTCTATCTTTATGCAAAAGTAAGTCTGGATTGTCTTCCAGCATGTTAAAGAACATCCTACGCATGAAAGGCTTGTTATTTAAGCATTCATTAATACTGAATCTATGGCAGAACAGAATTAATGTAGACATCTTTTGTTTAAAATATGCTTTTGCAGTTTTGTTTGGTTTTAAAAAGAGTTCAAGTAGCTATATGGATCCTGGGTCTAAGTGTAGATTAAATTAGGATTTTTTTTTTTTTTCCATATAATCACGGTAATAGATGAGTTTACTGTGTTTTCGTCAACTGATATAACTTCCTTTTCTCTGTTTTTTCCACTATCTGATCCAGCCTCAGTAGAGTGCAGCGTATCCAGATAAGAGCGGCGATGATAAAGTGACCTCTGCTGTTGAAGATGTGGTATTACAAGGGATTGCAAGTATTGCGAAGGGACTTTAAATGACTGTTTAATAGAGTTTTGACCGAGGACTTAATCACCTTCCAACCATCCATTAACCTTCCATTCTCTATTGTTTGATCTTGGTTTTTAAAGTGACGGTGAACGTTCTTGCTGCAGACGTGAGCAAAATTCAATAGGAAAGAATCGACCCCAATTTACTCCTGATAAGAGATGATTTGAAAGAAAAGGTTTTTTTTATTTATTTATTTATTCATTTTGGACACACGGAAGTTTCTGCAACATATTTAATAAGCTCATTAATAGGGCCTGACTTTCTTGACTAAAAGAGGTTATTTTTAGGCTCCAAAGAAATGCTTAAAAACAAATTTTAAAGAAGTTCACTTTTGGACCAAATGTAACCACTCTGAGCTGGCTTCTTATGACTCAAAACCGAACCTGCAATACCAGGATGTCTCTTTTATTATTATTATTATTATTATTATTATTATTATTATTATTATTATTATTATTATTATTATTATTATTATTATTATT
>CAEFZY010053421.1:0-33657 GCA_903066815.1 Brachyrhaphis roseni | reverse complement strand
GCTTAGTTTTGGTACCGTGCTTCCTTCCAGCTTTAAATTGACATGTGAACTTGACAAACAGGAAGAGCCCATTTTGCGTCCAGAAGACTCCAGTCCAATCAGTGCCTCGCCACAACCTCTGGCAGGTTGGAGAAATTTAGTGACTTACTGCCGCGCCAGGAGACTGATCCAAATCTGTCGCAAGGCGGATAAGGCGAAGGAGGACAACCCTACAGCAAACCCTAGTCATCAGGTAGGTTTGAAAGAGGACGTGGCTGATGTGAAATCTGTGACTGGCATAAACGGAAATAGGACAAAGGACAGTGATGTTGAAGAGCATCCTAGCCATGTTGGCACCCCAGCCAAGAGGACTAAGGACACTGTTGCTGAAGCGGAGCTCCCCAACAAGTGGACCAGGGATTGTGATGATGCTAAACAGGAGCTCTCTGCCAAGAGGATCAGGGAGAGTCAAACTGAAGATGTGCTCCCCTCCAAGAGGACCAGGAACAGTGTTGCTGAAGAGGAGCCCCCAGCCAAGAGGATTAGAGACACTGTTGCTGAAGAGGAGCTCCCCGCCAAAACGACCAAGTATAGTGATGATCCCAGTTGGGATGAGGCCGTTCAAAGAATCGACAGAAAGATGGCATGGAGCTATGGTGAAGAATGGGAGGACGTGCCCATTCAGTCAACCCCTCTGTTCACTCCCTACCGAAAGATACACAATGATCCCCTTCTGTTACGTGTTAAGAAGGCGTGGGAGGATGCTGGTCTGTCATCCTTCGTCCTCAGTCCCTCACCAAGGATATTGTGTGAGGATCCTGGTCTGTCATCCCCCGTCCTCAGTCCCTCACCAAGGATATTGTGTGAGGATCCTGGTCGGTCATCCCCCGTCCTCAGTCCCTCACCAAGGATATTGTGTGAGGATCCTGGTCGGTCATCCCCCGTCCTCAGTCCCTCTTCTAGAATGCCGCGCAAACGTCCTGTTTTGTCTTCCCCCGTCCTCAGTCCTGTACAAGAGACGATTCATGAGAATCCTTTTCTCTCATCCCCTGACTTCAATCCCTCACCATTGACGCACTGTGAAGATCCCATTTTGTCACCCCGTGTTTTCAGTCCCCCACCGAGGATGCCATGTGAGGATCCCATTGCGTCACCCCGCGTTTTCAGTCCTTCACCATCAACACACAGTGAAAATTCACCTTTGTCATCCCCTGGCTTCTGTTTCTGGATGGAGACTGAAAAGGACATAGAAGAGGAGCCAACACCTTCAACATCTGGTGGAATTGCAACAAGAGAGAGTTCCAGAGACGTGGGGTTTAAACCTTTCTACATTTTAAGTGACTCTGATTAGATTGGGATCCATAAAAACTGAAGATCTATTTGGGAAGTCACACCAAGACGTCATAATTTCTCTGGGGTTTTTTTGTTTGTTTTTTTATTTAAAGCCAATGTCTTTCTAGCAAGCCTGTGGAAGCCTTAGGTAGCGTCTTGCACCGGAGTCTTCTTCATCTTTGTGTTTTCCTCTAAATTCCCCCATGTTTGTGGGTGAAATAGCGGTTCTTCCACATGCACCATCAACACACTGTGATGGTGCAATTATTCTACCCTGTTCCTCCACTAATCCACTCTCTAAGTTTTTAATCTTTCAGGTTTTAGCTGCTCATCGCTGGATCCTTTTGTCTTTGTCCATGTGGTTCCTGTCCTTATGGACCCCTTGTTTTTCACACTGCTAGTAAGTTTTTGCATTCCACATTCACATGATAATGCTTGCCTCCTACTGGTGGTGGGGAACATCAGCTTTACTAAATAAAAATAGAAATAGAAATTCACTATTAGTAATTTAGAAATTGCTCAACCATGTAGAGTTAAAATTTACATTAAGTAAGGAATACTTGCCTAACAATATGTTGTATCAGAAACCAAATTAAAGCAACAGGACAATCAGAAATTAGAAGACAAAAGAGAAGATAGACAGAATTTATGATTGAGGGATTTAATTAAGAGCTTTTATTCAGAGAGACACTAGAGAACAGGATCGGAGGAAAGGAAATGGAGAGCATGCAGAGTAAAGCTTTATGTAGATAAACTATTAATCTCATGAAACAAATAGTTTATCTGGCCAATAGCATGTTCATGTGTTACAACACAGAAAAATCACAAAAGAAGAATAGACATTAATGGCGTGGCAGCTGGACCCACCGGTGGGTCCGTCGGGTTCTAGAGGTTAAAAAATACCCGAGCCAGTCTCTGATCCAGGTTCAGACTTCTCAGATCTCAGATTCTCTGATCATCCCAGGTTGGATCTCCTCAGCCTGTAATCCTCCACCTTCAACACCACCAGTCAGATGGAGGAAGATAAGAGAACCCAGTTGACAAAAAAAGTAAGAAAACTTATTTTCATTTTAAATATGATTGAGGTCAAATTTCAAAATTGTTCTTCCTTCTGTCCATGTATATTCTATTTGTTAACCCTGTTGTCTTTTCTCTGGGTTTCATTTCTACATCAACTCATGTCACTTGACATGAGTTGACCAGCAATTAAAGAAGAAGACCAGCTCCGCCTGTAATCCTCCACCTTCAACACCACCAGTCAAATGGAGGAAGATAGGAGAACCCAGTTGACAAAAAAGGTAAGAACATTTATATCTACACAACAAAAAATGTCCAACATGCAGGACATTGAGGTCAATATTCAAATCTATTTCCTATTTTCTGCTGTACTTTCTCCTCACTGACACTTTTATTTTGTGTGTTTTTTATTATTATTTATTGAGTCCTTTCATACAAGTAGAGCTTTGATGAGCTTTGTGTTGATGGAACGAGGATCAGGAATAGAGCAGAGGACCTGCTGATCTACTGGTTATAGTAGATTTTATAAATGGTGAGGACATGATTATGAATTAATCAGTAAGTTTGATTCAGTCATCTTTTATTTAGACAGAAATTAAGGAATGTGTGTTGGTTCACTAGTAACACTGAGACAGAACAACAGCACTGGACCAGTCAGGAGAGAGAGGACAGAGGGGACACAGGAAATCCTGCTGAAAGTCCATAGAAGAAGATACCTGTGGAACAAGGGACACCTGAGGACACAGAATATAGAGACAGAGATCATGTGAAGTAGGTCCTTTAATAACAAACCAAGCAGTGCCATAAAATCTTCTGTTGAAATTTCACCTGTTCATGTGTTATTTGTCGAATATTAAAGAATTTTAGGGACATTGCAGAAAACCCAGAGTTGGTTTCTGATGCCAGATTCAGAGTCAGGTTGGATCTCCTCAGCCTGTAATCCTCCACCTTCAACACCACCAGTCAGATGGAGGAAGATAAGAGAACCCAGTTGACAAAAAAAGTAAGAAAACTTATTTTCATTTTAAATATGATTGAGGTCAAATTTCAAAATTGTTCTTCCTTCTGTCCATGTATATTCTATTTGTTAACCCTGTTGTCTTTTCTCTGGGTTTCATTTCTACATCAACTCATGTCACTTGACATGAGTTGACCAGCAATTAAAGCAGAAGACCAGCTCCGCCTGTAATCCTCCACCTTCAACACCACCAGTCAGATGGAGGAAGATAAGAGAACCCAGTTGACAAAAAAGGTAAGAACATTTATATCTACACAACATAACTAATCATTTCAAATGTAGCTGCGGAGATCTGAGCTGAAAGTTAGAAACTGTTTCTGTCTGCTGCCCATGCATGTTTTCCTCCTTAACTTTATCTTCTCTCTTTATTTCATTACTCCATGAACTCATGTCACATGACTTGAGTTGACCAACAATTAAAGCAGAAGACCTGCTCCACCTGCTGATCTACTGGTTGTAACAGATTGTGCAACAGGTGAGGACATGATGATGACTTGATTAGAAAGTCTTTTTCAATAATCCGTCATTTAGACAGAGATTAAGGAATGTGTGTCTGATCATGTGATGATTCACCAGCTTCACTGAGACAAGACAACAGCAGTGGACCAATCAGGAGAGAGAAGACACAGAGGACTGAGGACTAAAACCAAAACGCTATGCCTGCCAAAAAAGGCAGTCGATCCAGGTTAGTACTAAATACATTTTTACAATCTTAACTTTTCAGCTATTTTATAGTTGAGATTATTTTTCTTAATTGTTCAAGATTTAAAACCTTGATTTCCTTCCTTTTAGATCATACAGGCAAAAATATTAACTCATTTTAATGTGCAAAATGCTTATTTACAGTGAGCATCACTAAGACACTTTTATACATACAGTGCAGTAAACAATTCTCATTAAATTCCATTGTTTGTGACCCCATGTTGTGTCTCTTGCACATGACTCAAAGCAGTTCTATAATGCCTGAATCTTTCTATGTGCTTCTATAAATAGTAGCTCTAGGTTTGTTTGGATTTTAACATTTTTATTGGCAGCTTTAGTGCCAGAACAATTTTGAAAATATATTTATTTCTCAAATTGCAGAGGCATAATCACACACTGAAAACTTCCAGAAAGTTAGGAATTAGTCTAACTTTGTACACAATAAGTGAAGGGGTATTGAATGACACTTATGATTCCTGTAAAATATTACTGAACCATTTCTTATACTTTACTTTACGGTTGGTCAGCATTTAGGAGCTTTTACTTTGGAAATTCCTATGAAGATGCCAGGCTGCCTGTAGCCCCTTCCTGTGAATCCACTAAAGTAATATTGTCTTTTGAGACAGATTCAGATGGAGACGTGGATTAAAAAGCAACAGCGGAAACGGGTCAAGCAATGACGGATGAGGAGCCGATCACTTTCAAACTCACACTCACCCCCATCCGCCTCACCCTCCTCCCATCTGACAGACGCCAAACACTGAGCCTCCCTCATCACTATAAAACCTCATCACTCCATCACATAAACATGTTGAAGTGACTGGCTGAGGTGGATGCAGATACTCTGAGGGTGAGTTCTTGAGATTTACATTGTTTGACCTCTTGTGCACGTCTATGATTTTTATTGTGACATATGTATTTGTTTGCTTCAAATGTTTTGTTACTTGTATTTTTTATTTTGTGCACAGGTTCCTAAATTAGAGCCCTGACAAATGAAAGATTCAAAGCGTTTGTGTCTCCTAGGTACTCGGAGCAGGTGGTGTGTGTCGTTTTCCAGAAGAGTGATCGGGGTGTGTGTATGCAGGAACTACAGTGACTGCCCTGCCGCTACGACCACCGCTCAGGTTGACCACTTGTTTCTTTAGATGGACGGTTCAAACGTTTGCCAAAACAAGTAAATGTACTTTGTTGGGGTTTTATGTAACAGACCCAAACTAAATATTTTATCATTTTGGAGTGGCAGGAAAATTCTGTCCCTTTTTTTTTTAGTATAATAAATCTGAAAAGTTTGAATTTTTTTCCCCCACTTCACACTAATAGTATGTTGTATTTGTATATCACAAACACAACATATTTTTACTGATAAAGTATCAGTAAAAATATATTGTTGTTTATGGCTTTGGGACATGTTTAAATGAACAACAACATTGTGTAAATCTCCCCAGGTCACACTGTGAGGCGCGTCATGTGGTTCCGTGTTTCCAGGAGTTTGCTCACCACACCGACCCAAACCAGATCAGCCCGTCTTGCTGCAGGCGCAAACGGTGAGAAGAACTGCAAGTGCTGTGATTGTTGCAGTAAAATTACGTTGCTGAAAGGCTGCCTGCATTCTAGCTCCACCGGGGGAAGCTGTTCCAGCCGTTCAGCTCAGATTCGAAGTGTGAAGCTGGGCGATGAGGACCAGTATCACTTTGGGTTTGAGACAGACTGACCGCTGAGGAGATGGACCTGACCTGACACCATGACTCTGGATGTAACAGGTAAAGCTGCTGAGACATCTCAGAAAAGTTTCAGTATTTAATGACGTGCGTTTGCCTGCGTTTCTCAAATTTTCTCTTCTGTTTCCTCAGCTTGACTCTCCTTTCAAAACATCAATGACTCTCGAAGCAGACAGCAAGATTTCTGCTGCCCGGCTGGAGACCAGATTCTGATTGTTCAAGTGCCAAAAGAAAATGTCAGAATGAATATTTAGAAGGCAGATTTGTTTTCTATTTGTTGTTGTTTTCATTATTAATGGTCCATAATACAAGATTCATCAGTGCTGTAACTCTTGAGTTTAATAAAAATGTTCTTCTTTCAATTTGTTATTTCTGGAGTCATTTTTTTATTTTAACCATATCATTTTTGGAAACATTATATATTAAAGAAACTTCCATATCTTTAATAGAACTTCATAACTGATCAAAGCACAAACTGGAGAACAGGATTAAAATAAATGGGTTATTTTTATTAAGTGTTAATTCATTTGTAGTTACATCAATACAAAATCCACATCTTAAAAACAAACAAGCCAGTCACACTAAAGAACTATCCTGATGTTGACCTTCATCTCTTAGCTTCAGCTAATTCAGTGAAAGGTCAGGGTGAAATGTTACACAGAGACCCTCTTTTTCCTCATGGACTCATAACCAATGAAACAAACTGGAAGAACTGGAAGCTGAACCAGTTGCTGTATCATATCGGTCAAGTCCAAGCAGCCAACACCGATGGTTTTTAAACCCTCCTTTAAAGCTTCACAGCTCAGACTCTGATTGATGAAAACCTTTCCTCAAGGGTTTTTTACGGCCTGCTGCTTCTTCTTCAGTTGCTGTGAACCAGAGACAAACAGGAAAAGTGAGCAGAGAGAGACGGTCAGGACGGCTTTCACCAGCAACACCGTCCAGCTGCCCAGCATGAATACATGGACAAACAACGGACGTTACTGACAAAATAATTCATTACAATAAGAGTTTGGCTGAAATAGTTTTGGAATAATTGAGAAATATGTAAAAAAAAAAAAAAAAAAACGAGAAAAAAGAAACAAACAAACAGACTTCATCAAAAAATGATAAAGCTACACAGTGGTCAACAAAAAACCAAGACAGAAGCTACAAACCATTAAGTCATTGCATTGTTGTATATTTTATGTGGATTCTTTAAAACTAAGGATGTGACAATACATTCCTCTCATGAGACAAGATGAGACATGATCGTGGGTTTGTAAGAACAAAGAAATGAGCTAAATTTGGAGAAAATTAGAAATCCCTACTTTTCTGCTCACATTAATGGAATTACGGTTTCACAAAACAAAGAATTTGTAATCAATGCACCATGACTCAGTCCAGGTTTGAGGACGGTGGACTCTTAGTATTCACAAGAGTTAGGGGCCACATGATTAGCTGAAATCTGTGAATACCTGAAACCACTTCAAAAAACATCAATGGCTGCCAATTTTAGTAGTTTTAACCCAACACATACCTTACGATGCATGAATATGTACAGAGGAAACCTTGACTCAATCAATGTTCTGCTAATAATTTTGAGTTACGTTCCACAGAAAAAGCCACAGATAGGTTCCACTAAGGTCCACTGTAACTAGGTTTGTCTAATTGTGCAGCGGGGCTCATGCCTAAAAGTCCATGCTGTTGTAACAAGAGCTATCAGCCAGATTTATGTGCCATGTGAGCAGAATGTGTGAATAAAAACACATCAAAGCAGGAAGTTTTCCTTTTCAACTTCAAAATAAGAGTCCCAAACATTCATGACAGAGTTTCAACCTAAATAATAATAATAATCATAATAATAATACTAATAATGAAAATCCTATTTAAGACTTAACCTTTATTAAGCAAAGGTCACAAGACAAACCTCACATTTACAAAAACATATTGTGGTGTTTTTATATCACAAGATCTTCTGAAAGCATTAAGACAAACCAAAATGACCAAGCGGGATGTATATCATTTTGAGTTTCTCTTCTGATTTTAGTTCTGCAATGAAAGCTTTTGCTACTCAGCCCTACAAAATCATAAACACCGGCTCCTACTTCCCAGGTTGGGAAAAATGTAGCGAGGAGCAGCATCTAAAAAGACAGAAGAATAATGATGGTAGAAGAGTAATGCTGAAAAGTAAAGATGCACCAAGAAACCGGCCTGGAGCTCAAAAATCAGACCCTGTTGTCTGAATCAGTTTACACAGCATTCAAAATGGCTCCCACCTCTTGCTGTTTCTGCGAGAATAAACTATTTTCAGGATTTGTGAGGTTTTTGAAACAGAAGTTATAGAGTAAGAACAGAGAGAGGATGTTTTAAATGTAAGACAGATTTTCTGTGACATCTCTGGATGTGTCTGCAGGTCTTTATGCAGCAAGTGACTCTCAGCTCAGAACAGGAAGGCTGAACACGACAGGCCAAGTTGCTGTTTTGTTTGTCATGAAACATGCCAAAAACTGCACTTTTGGAAATCATAGTGTTAAGGATCTACTTGTCGATATCCGTTATCAACATTGCTGTTGTGGCAGATAATCAATATTTATGATACTATATGTATTTTACTACCCTTTTGTCACCTTGAAGTCAGATGGAAATAAATAAGTCCAGTTTTATCGGACCAATATCCATATGTTTAAAAAATACAAAATATCAGTGCTGGTATATCGCGCGTCCCTAAAAAGGTGTTAAAATTTTAACAAATTTTAAAGATACTCTCGTTTACATACAATTTTATGTTGCCTCTACTTGAACAAAAGCTTAATAACCACAAACGATAAGAAAGATAAGAGGTTTTCAATACATTTCTTTTCAGCGTTTTCAACCCCAAGTATCAGCAATTGGCCATAAAATAAAAAAATCAATTGCTCCCTCTCTAAATGAAAGCAGATAAGGAAAGCCCTTTTACTTTGCAAAGTTGGACAAAGTGGTACCTCTCTCCTGCCTGGACGCATCCCCAGAGAGCATTGTACTCCAAGCTACGCACTGAAACACAAGCAGAGTGAGGTGAATTAATTAGTAAGGCTGGGATAGGCACTGAAATTTAAAAGCATTTTCACTTTATGATGCACTGCTTTACAACCTACATGTGGTAACTGTGGATAATTTGAAAGCACAGAATAATAAAAGGATTAAAACGGTCCTTCTCTCGCACTTCCCGCTACTCAGCAGTAGGTGTCAGGTTGCATTGTGTTGCATTCAATATTGTCGGGAGAAAAAAAAAAGAGATTCATGCGCTTTACTGTCCAATTTGCCATAACTATTTATTGAATTCATTGTCGCCAGCTGGGGTGGCAACAGGAGGGGAAACTGCCACCCCAGTAGATCCGCCCCTGCCAACAACTTACAATGAGGTTTGTGGTTATAGCGCGAGAAAATACGGAGAAATTCAAGATGCATTCATGCTTTTGCTGGGCTCTGTACGTTCTCGATAAATAAGGCAGAGACGCCGCTGACCCACGCTGTCAAAGTGACCTTTTTGTCTCTTTTACTGGCACCTCGTTAACCTCCCGTACCCGTCGTCCGCAGCCATATCTCAGCATAAAAGACGGCGCGTTATGCGCTTAATGTTCCTCATCATTTCCTTTTAAACAGGATTTATGTCGCCTGCTGCTGGATTTCAGACAATGTACCCAATTAGCCGCGTGTCTGCCAGCCAGCGTCCTGCTGGCGCCTTCTCGTCCTCGCGCGTTTGTTGCGGTGACAGCGAGTGCAAACCTATTAGCCTCCATGCGGGGGGATTCTTTGGAAAAGCGAAACCTCTAATTTCTGTGATTTTTTTTGTGTGTGTTTATTTCCAAGAAGAAAGAGAGAGGCTCTGCATGCTGTCGCCAAACATGTTCACAGTGGGACCAAAGTGACCTCTTGTGTGAACCAAGAGGACGGGGTCAGTTAGAAGCTAACTGGTGTAGCTTAATTGATTTAAAGTGTGTGCCATGATATTTTTTTGTGAAAGTCAGTCAAAATTAAAGATAGGTTTTTTGTTGGGTTTTTTTTTTTTAGAGCTGGCAGGCAAATGAAGCTAACGAGACAGATGGGACTGTCCAGCAGCATGTGCCTTCATTGATATCCCCCCCCCAAACTTGAGGCTAGTTAACATTGATTTGCCATCGCTGTCACTGGATCTCCAGATGTTCAATGGCCAGCTGACATTGGATAACGCAGAGACGGGAGCATGCGGCAGCCGGCGGCCATCGTAGTTGGGATGCATCAGGTCAGCCTCCACCTGGTCTCCCAGATGAGATGGCTTAGTAAATATGCAGATCCTGGCTTCGCTGTGCACAGCCAGATGGTGCAGCTCCAACTGTATCTGCAGCCTGCTGCACACTGCAAAATGCAGAACAGGTTGTAAAAAAAAAAAAAAAAGAAGAAGATTAAGAAGAAGAAGCAAGAGGAGAGCGCATAATCGCCCCGAGCTTTGGACTGTTCTGTACTTGGAATTTGAATGATGCCACCTCAGAGTTTTGAGGTCAAAACGCTCAGAGGAGGAGGGGGACAGGGACGAAGGAAAGTCGTACTCGGATGTTTGGAAGTGGTCCAAGCCCAGGCCAAGGGGGTCGCATTGGCTGGGAAACGAACGGGTCGTCTGGGAATTCCGTGTCGTGCGCTTCCCGCATTTGGACGGGCTTTCCAGAAACCGGGCTGAGCAGTCAGAGTGGGACAGGAAGCGGCGGCAGTCCCAGAGCTGAGAGCGCAGATAAAAAATAAATTAAAAAACCCAAAATGACAAAACAAGGGTAATTTATGAATGAGCTAAGCCAGCGAAACGTTAATCAGCAGAGTGTGTGATTAATGAAACGAAGGCAGTTGCGTATTAACTTATTCTTGCTCAACATCATGGACGCAGAGTGCTTGTTAGCAGCCACGCTAACCAACTGGTAGAATTGATTTATATTATTTATTCAAATTTGAATAAAAAGGAGAAGTTTGAAGAAAGAAAAATCATAGTCTGTCCATTTTCTCAAAAACTAGAACTAAACTAGCAACTAAATCATAGCAATAATGATTAAATATATATTATTCATTCATATAAAATCTTTACTTTTAAAAAATATATATATATAATCTTACTTTAAAATGTACATAAATGCTCTTTCACTTTGGTAGGTTTGTCTTTGCTACCCTAACATTTTGTGTGCCCTGATAATGGCTGTTACAGCCAAACACTTACAATGCAAATATTGATCAAATTTACATCTTTATATCTAACTGCACTTGCTATCTGTAATTTGGCCTTTAATGTTTCCTTTGGGGTAATGGCTTCTTTCTCTCTGAATGGCTTTTCAGCCCATGTTGGATGATTGTTTTAAAAACAAAGTGAACTCAGTGGAAGTACACGTCTGAATTTGGTAAAGCCCTTAGCAGAATCTTTTAGAAATACTTGCCGGCCTCCCCAAGAAAATGGAAGTCAGATTTTTTTCCATGCATAATGTTCATAAATGGTTTGAGCTTCGTGTTGCTCTGTATTATCTGATATGCAAATTGGACGCACTGTTTCTGTGTAAAAATCATTGTCGGCGCAGTAACGCATCCAACAGAACATGAGGAGGAGTACTAATCATTTCCAGGCTGAAAAGATAAGGAAGTTCACAGCAAACCGCTGAACAGAGAATAAGATGAGGAGAGAAAGAGGAATGCTGATGAGGAGGCAGATTTGGTCAGAGGTTCTGATCCGGACACAGGAGATAACAGAAACACAGCAGCAGACAATGAGTTCATATTCTGTGACGGACACTGCGGCCTGCCACGGGTTGGAGTCCACGGACAGCTCCGGCTTGTTGTCATAACAACGCTTCTTAGAACTGACAGCTTAAAACATAGGACAAAATCTGGAGAAAACAAGCCGCCGTCATTTTTATTTGTTGTTTGCAGTAACATGTCAGTGAGGACACGACTTATTTCTCATTTGAATGCACCTTAGAAAATAGCTTTTGAAAAAATACTAATTTATATGAGAGTAATGACTGGCAAATTTTAAATGTTAATATGTTAGTTTCATTGTGAGTGTAGGGTGTATTCCAACTATAGTGCAATTCCACGCCTAAGCGTCCAAGGTAAGGTCTATCCAGGGATTCTGAAGATGGAAACTTAGCCGGACAGTGAAGTCTTGGCCTAGGAACCACATTGTGGTTTTTGTCCTGGTTGTGGAACACTGGGCCAACTCTACACCCACCGCAGTGTCCTGGACAGTACATGAGAGTGACGATAGTACATGGGAGTCCGCCCAACCGGTCTACATGTGCTTTGTGGACCTGGGGAAGGAGTTTGACCGTGTCCTGTGGTGGGTACTTTAGGAGTCTAGAGTACAAGGCTCCTTGATAAGGGCTGTTAGGTCCCTAATCACCTAACAACCTAACTTGGTGGAGTCCAACACTGAGTTGGACTCCACCGATTTTGTTCAGAGTTTCTCGAAATCTTAAGATGCAGAATTTCAGCCAAGTTGTTAAAGGGTTCCACTTTGGTGCCTCACTATCAGGTTTCTCCTTTTCACAGATGATGTGGTTCTGTTGGCTTCATCAAATCACAATCTCCAGGTTTCACTGGAGCATTCCGTAGTCGAGACTCTATCAGCCAAGATGAAAATCCTCCAAATCTGAACCCGTGAGCTTGGACCTGCCCCAAGTGTAGTAGTATCTGGGGATCTTGTTGGAATCTTGGTAACAAATAAGAGAAAAATGGAGCCGGTGATCAATGATGGTGTGGCCTTTTACCATGATGAGAGCTCTTTACCAGTTTCTCACGATGAAGAGAGTGTTGAGCCAAAAGGCAATCAGGTGAGAAACTTGATACAATCACTGTTTGCTTTTCTGTTTTGAAAGGAGCCAGTTGAGGTGGCTCAGGCATGTGGTCATATTGCCTCATGGACGTCTTTCTGGTGAGGCGTTCCAAGAATGTCCCACCAGGAGAAGACCCAGAGGAAGATCCTGGAGGCACTACATTTCTCAGCTGGCCTTGGAATACCTTGGGAATCTCCTGGAAAGGTATTCCAGGTATTCAAGTGGCAAAGGAGAGAGAAGTCTGATATTCTCTAGTTAGGCTGTTGCCTGTGATTTGGTTTTGGCCATTATTTTAGGAAGGTGACTATATCACAAAAGAATTACAAAATGTTAAAATCTTAAAAAGAAAAAGGAAAAAAAATCTAATTTAAATACTTCTATTTTAATAGATGAATGTTGCATGAAATCACTTGTCTGTACGCGGGAAGAAGTTGTGTTGATCCTCCTTATTCTTGGACATGAAGGGATTCAGACCTGATCATTTGTTACAAAAGACAAAATGAAATGTTTCTGGGTCTAGGCTGCTGACCAGCTAACAGGACAGTTTCATAACATGGAATATGAGCTTTTGTATTTTTAATATAACCTTGTTTTTGACAATAGGGCAACTGAGTTATCTCACTCTTTCTCATAAGTAAATGAGTTCTTCAATGGACCTAAACTCTTGGTATAGCTGAATGACCCAGATTGTAGAAAACTACTGCCTTGCCAGACATTAAAGAAGACAAAAACACACCTTAGTACCTAGTTCTGCTAATAGGTAACCTAGAAACTCTGGTGATATAACCTAAATTATATCACCATATCAACCGCTTTTGTTGTTGACAGAGAATGAATCACCGGCATGAGGAATCTCGTAAAACTTTTCCAGCTGAATAAAATTTTAGCCAAAATGAGACCAAATCTATTTTAATCCCACTGCTAAATGAAAATAAAAGTGCTTCTCATATTGCATTTTTATTTATGGTCTCATTTTTTTTTAAAAAAAAGCACAGAGCTGTTCTGAACACTGTTAAAATGGCTGAGTTGTTCCTTTGACCTAAATGCTGCTTTGTGCTGTTTAGTCATTTTGTGCAAACATTGAGTCAAAAACTGTGAGCCAGTTTGTTGGTTAGAGAAGAAAACTTACAGTTGGTAAAATTATGCTGTGTGATTCACAAACTAAATATTTAGCATAGAGCTACATATTAAGCTACTTGTATCTAACCCTAAAACATACTTATTATTGTCATTGTTATGACTTTATTCTCGAGTACAAAGTAATTTTTACTTTGTACTCATACAACTTCACTCTGAAAATATTACGACTATCCTGATATTATTACGCCTTAGAGATAAATATTTAGGTAATATGCAAATTCACTTGCCAATAAGTGGAAGTGGACTACCAAAATAAAAGCTGGCCCTTGCCAACTTCTAGATAAACTCAGGTTTAAATGGTATATAAGACGGATAGATAACTCATATTAAACCAAATACTACTTGTACTCATGCGGGTTATAGGTTACTCTTTTCAAGGCAGTCTCTGTTAACCTGAATGTGAGAAATTAATAATTTCAACCCACTTATAATTAATATTTTACCCAGGACTTGGACAGCAAAATATTCCAAATGTGGTTGTTTTCACCCTATCAAATTTTAAAACATAACCTTAAATAGGAAGGTTGTGAAGGAGAAAAACATGCCCTGGCTGGATGAATGATTGTGTTTTGTCTCCTGCAGAATTTGGGCTGTGCTGCACAAAAACATGTTTACAGCCAGTGAAGTATGTTTGAAAGGGAAAGCTCTGTTGGCCTGAGAGCGGGACGCAGATGTGCCTCGTTGTCCTGATCAACGCTGACCCGGAGAATGAAAATAGACTCCAGAATCTTCAGCCAATGAACTTTGCCCTACCGAGCCAAACACACAAGAGACAAATGGAAGAGAATGTTTGAGCTCCAGCTCAGCTGCAGACTCTTTAGACTGGGATAGTGGGAAATCTGCTCGTTTGGGCCTGAAATCATTGTCATGACAAGCAGTGGCACAACAGATAATCCTGTTACAAGATTTAATGTGGACATTTTCCCACTAAAATAGTTTACATCTGCCATTGCGTCTGACGGAAAACTTTCCTCAATCTTTTTGCTTTCTTTCTTCTTCCACAGAGGACAAACCTTTTGGTGATGGATGAATAATAATAATAATAATAGTCCTATCAACAAATTTCCCCACCTGAGCTGTGGAGATCCACAGCTTCGCCATGGTTACTACGCGCCTCTCTCTTTATTGCCCTCATTCCAACAAGAAAGCAGTCGATTCAACTTAAATATATTGTGTTGACTGGTCACAAGTAATCAATTACATTTATCCAAGTAAATATATTAAGTCTCCATGTTAATAAGGTAAGCTTACCAAACTTAATTCAGTTACATGTGACAAGTTAACACCATACTTGTTCTGTTTCCAGATGGCTTATTAAAGCTGCAGAAAGTAGCTTTGATAAAATATATTTATTTTACATATCAGTTGAAGCTGTCACTGTCATGACAGTTTGTTATGAGGCAGATAGTTTGGCAGGAGAAAAAACTGAGCGGTTTGGTCTGGTACTAGAGTAAAGGAGGCTGCATGGATACAGATCTTTATTGTTTTTGTAAAAATGTATCTGTGACTTATTTTCCTTACACTTCATAGTTCTGCAATACTTTGTGTTGGTCTGTCACATGAAATCCCAATGACATACGCATAAGCTGGTGACTGTAGCGACGAAATGTCAACTGTTTTAATCCAGTTTCCCTCTGGAAGCCAGTTCAACGTCAGATCAAAACAAATTGTGTTACTCATCCATTTTTTCCACAATTTCCAACCCACACCACAATGTCGGCTTCCCCGACTCTCTCGCTCTCTCTTTTTTTTTCTTTTTCATACCAGTTAGCTTCTCAGACTGTTTCCTGAGAAGAAGGAGGAGAGAGGCTCATTATCTGAGGCTGAAGTGACCTTGTATTGACATCCAGAACTGAGGCAGGCAGTCAGAGGGGAAGGAATTGTCTGTGGCTGCCGGTAGAGGAAGCTGTCTCAGCCGCTATCAGCGAGCTTTGTGCATTTTCATCCGGCGGGCTGATTGTCTCCTTCCTGCTAGCGCTCTTCAACTAACAGGCCATTAGCAGAGTTTACTGGTAACTGGCCTCCCGGTCGAGTCTAAAAATAGACTCTGGGATTCAGTAGACAATTGTTTTTGCGACCATGAGGCTATTTATGGGTGCAGTTTTCTATGCGTGGCCATGCCTTGATAGGAAAGACGGCCCAGACAGGGTCTGAGCAGAATGAAGCAAAAAGAACCAAACACATTTATTCCTGTATCTGCGAGCACTGAAGCTGAATTCATTACCCAGGTTATGTAACAGTTCTTATCCATATAAATATTATGTAAGCAATATATTGTATTTAATTATTTATAGTGAGTTATCTTTTTATTCAGAGTATAATATCAGTGTGTCATAATCGATACTTAAAAGCTATGGTAGTCTTCCATCACACTGTAGGATATCTAGCATATACAGTTAGACAATCAGTTAAATCAGAAACTGTCATGAATTTTTTAACATGTTAAAAAATGTGGCGGTATGAGCATCAAAATTAGGAAATGATACATATATGCATCAGAATCAACACAGTTGTTAATTTAAATGTCGCAGAAATGATCCAATGAAAACATTACTCAGCGTCTCACTAAGCTATGCAGACGCTCTGTCTGCGCCGATGAAGATTCACTCATGCTGACTGCTTGGACTCGCTCCAACTGATGCCAGTTCTGCTAATGTTTAGCTAAATGAGCTAATAATCGTTTAACCTCCTCACGGCGTTCATTTCTGGATGATCAGTTCATCCTTAATGGAAAAATCAAACCGGAAGCTGTCCCGCCAAAACAAAAGAGAGAGGACACTTTTCATCTAACGCACACATTGTGCTATTTTGGGAGGCTTCGAAAGTGACACGTAATTCAAACATGTGACAGAACGTAATATTCCATTAAATATACTCCTCCAACCCACATATTCCACTTTATCCTATTTGTCAACATATGAGGCAAGATGAGAAACGGAGACAGCAGGTATAGAACGCCTCATTAAAGTCCAAATGTCGACAAAAATACACCCACCGACTGTCTTGACAAACTGCTCTGTGTTGACACAGATTGTGCTCATTTGCAGAAAGTTTTAAGTAATTAGGTTTTCATTTTATATTTGAAACAATAGAACGGAGGATGCATGTGAGAGATGTGGAAGAGGCCATTGCAAAGAAAGACTCAGGATATCTGTTAGGTTGTTTTAGGCAGACGCACTAAAAAAGAAAGAACCTCTTTGATGTTAAATGCTACAGCTGAAATGGATTTTCTGATTAATCTTCTTCAGAGTCACTGCATAAACACACACACACACACACCCCCAAAGGCAAAACCCTGACACCACACAGACACAGCCCTCACTCCCCTATTCACAGCAAGGACATTGGAGAGCAGTGAAGTAATTCATTCAGTGACGAGTCACAGAGCAGCGAGGAAGTAGCGTGGAGGAAATTCAGCGTCGAGGAGTCTCTTCATCCGCCCACTCAGCTCCCTCATTGGCTGAGAAGCATGATGTCACACACCGGCCGCCTCTATAAAAACCCGCTTTCTCCGCACAGACGGCAGATCAGCTGGAAAGCTCATTTTGCTGACAACAAGGAGGACGGCTCACACCCGGAATCGTTTGGGAGAAACTTTGGGAGCTACTCAAGAACGAGCAGGAAGCATCTCACCATGTGCAGAGGACTTGAATCGCTGCCCATCACCTGCCTGGAGAGGTAAACCCAACCAGAGTTTTCACTCTTACAGTCAAGATTTCTCATGCCAGCAACTTGCGCACATGTTGCATGTTGTCTAAAGTGGTCTGTTTTGCCTTGGTGTCCCTGCAGGGCGAAGGAGCTGAAGGCGTTGTTTGGAAGTTTGCTACAGAGATCAGATCACAGCCTCACAGGGCAGAAAAGTGACAAGCAGAGGTAAGACCGGCATGCAACGTCTCTTTGGAAGCATTTCGGTGAACCCGCAGTGGAAACCTTTTCTAATGATGTTTCCACCCCCTGTTTCTATAGATTACATGAAGTCAACGAGCCTCTGAAATGGAAGGAGTCATTTGACAATCTGCTGTCCAGTCAAAGTAAGTCCACGATCCTTTGTAGATGCGACTGAATCACTCTGTCCATCAACTTCAGTTGACGGGTTTTTAACTTCCGCTTTGCTTCCGCTTCCAGATGGACTGTGTGTGTTCAGAGCGTTCCTGGTGTCAGAGTTCAGTGAGGAGAACATCGCCTTTTACTTGGCCTGTGAGGACTACCGGACCAGCAAACCGTCCAAGCTGGCCGCCAAGGCCAGGAAGATCTACAAGGAGTTTATCTGCTCCGATGCTCCACGAGAGGTACGGCTCACCCCCAACCCTCCCTTCGCTCCGCCGATCCCTCTGTCCTCCCGGCCAGACGTTGACTCTAAAACTCTCTGTTCCCTTTGTTTCCGCAGGTAAACCTTGACCACGCCACCAAAGAAGTCACCAGGGACAACATGACACGTCCCAGTCCGTCATGTTTCGATCAGGCTCAGGACAAAATCTACACGCTGATGGAGAAAGACTGCTACCCTCGCTTCCTCAGGTCCTCGGCGTACCTGGACCTGATCAGAGAGACCAAGACGGGCTAAGAGACTTCTTTTATAAACACAAACAGCAACAAAAAAGAAACCCAGAAAGTTGGACACAACTTGTCTTCTCCTTTTTAAGAAGGAGCTGGAAGCTCAATGACACGTTACAGATGGCGTCAGGGCTCTGGGCTGGAGAACCGCGGACTTTCTGGACGAGCCGTGGAGTTCTTTCCGTCTCCTCAGAGAATCCACAGAACGGGATGAAAGCTGGAAGCTGAAGTACACTGGAATCTGTGACAGTGTCACACAGGCTGAGCATCAACAGCCTGACGGACTTTACCTCTGGGTTCAGAGTGAGCCACTATCAGACAACCAAACTACCGTTTGAAGGCATTCGTATTTATTTATTCTTTATTTATTTTTTTTTTTTTAAAAGTGTTTACTGAACGTTTGCTGTGCAACCGATTGTTGAAAATGTGTTGTAATTTATATATTTCTGTTTTTATATGTGGACGTAATATGGAATAAAAAAAATACAGAAAAAGTGGCCGACTGCTTTGATGTTTTATTGTGAAACATACAGTGTTTGTAGAGTATTTTGACGCTTTCATGTAAATATGGTGGGGTAGGACTTTTGCTTTGCACAGTTTTAGTAATTTACTAATCTGTGCCACAGGGCTGACACCTCACAAGTGGGTGACTCCTTTATTCTGAGGTTCCAGTCACTGGATCGAAAGATGATTCATGTTGTTTCATAACCATAAAAAGCTTGTTTTTGTAATTTAATGTGCTTAATTATACCTCCTCTGCAGTCTGCCCATTATGTACCTTGGCTTTCTTCCAGATTGTCTCCCAGTGAGTCAAGACATTGTAAAGAGTGTATAAACATGAATTGATGATTGATGGGATTTGATTCCATCAAAAAAAAACAAAAAAACTCTGTAAAGTTTCCCCAGACTTTTCTCCAAATCTGTTTCCAACATTAAGCAGATTAATTCAAGAGAATGAAACACATGATTTAAAAACAACATCAGCAACATAACTTAGAGTCATATTTGATTTAATGTTTAAACTTTTGCAACAATGAAGGAAGAAAAGTTCCAAAGCCAATTTACTGTTTTAAAAGAAACTGCATGTGTGTGGTGGATCATAATATTAAAAAAGAGGAAGTTTCGATACAAATGTTAATGCAGATTTTAATAAAAATTTAGAAAAACTGCAAGAAAATCCACTTTCTTGTGTTGATAGGGTTATGTTGGGAAAACGAAGCGGGAGGCGACTTGTAGTGGAAAAAGGCTTGGCGACAGAGAGAGGTGGATGCAGCAACAGGAAGCTGCAACCAGAAATGGAAAAAGGTGGGCGGTACATGACTGAGACTGGAGCGGGAACAGGTGAGGCCATTTCACAGACGTGAAACAGCTGAGAATGAAGTGACCAAAACACAAAATTTAGATGGAATCCTTCGTTATTAACACTAAGAGAACATGCATTATTGTATAAATGTTTATAATGTGACGCGTTTGTTGGATTTAAAAATGACCACATCTGTTCAGCAAATACAGCATGTTGTGGTTTTTGGTCTGCTCACATGTTCTAACACGCATTCATTACATTCAAACCAAAGCAGCATGAACAGGTCAGCATGTTGGAACGATCCAGGAGTCAGGTCATGATTTTTACGTATCTGTTTTTTTTTTTAAAGAGATCATGCTGGATTTTGGAAGTGGAGTTCTGTTAAGAGAATATCTTCCCTGCAGATTTTCTCTCGGCGGCACAGATGTGTTTTTGTGTTTTCTAGCTAACAGCTACACGGACGGCGACTGAGGCATCTTGGAAAAGATGACAGAAAAATAATATGTTGTAAATACCAAGCTGTAACACAGTTTATGTAAATAAAGACAGGAAAAAGGGAAATGTCTGCGTTTGACTTTAAACGATGCGTTTGTGTGTGTGGATATGAAAGTCAATGAGGCCACTTGTCACGATGACAAGTTTTTACTGGACGTTAAATTGTCCCAGAAGTTATTGCTGTAAACTATAACATTGTTGTTTTTAGACCATTTTTAAGTAATGTAACGGTAATGACATAATAATGCAAGAGCACAATCGCAATTATTAATAAACTTTCAAGTCTAGTCAACGTTTAAGGCTGGAGCTGGAAGACATTAAAATATCCTAATTGAATAAAACAACAGAAATAATAAATAAAATGAATCATGAAGTCTCTGTAAACAAATTTGTCCCAACAAATAAAGGTCTAGTTGAGACCAAAGCACCAGACTGAAGATTTTTATCATCTAGTTTTTGGTAGAAAGAGGAAAATGATAACTTATGATGGAAATTATTGAGCTTGTTTCAATTTATTATGTAGTTTATTGATTTATTGCGACTGGCCTGATTTTAACTTCAGAAAATTTTAGCTTTACTCCATTTCTTTTTTTTTTTTTAAACATACTTCCATTATTTTGAACACAGCTGTTAAAGCTGAAGAAGCTGCTGAGGTTTGGTAGAATTATCTCCTCCCTTTAGCTCATGCCTTCATTCAGCTCAGCATCAGGATGTGGGTCAAAGGTCAAGGCCGGCGCCTCACTCTGCTGCGACGTGAAACGCAGAGCCCACGCGGCTGACGCGCAGAGCTGAGAAATAATGTGTTTGAGTGGGCACACGCATTGCGCTGGAAAACAAGCTCATTCTGCCGGGAGCCGTCTGATTGTCGCCATGGAGACAGCTACCACCTACCGGGGCACCTTCACAGGCAGAATTGTTTACTACCTTCGCAGCCAGCCAGTCTGTGATTCACACACTCATCCCATGCCTCTTGCCCACCAAAGCGTTCAAATCCATCCTCCCATCAACTCAGCCATCATCCCTGCACTCCTCAGTGTCCTACGCTTTACGGCTGAAACAAATGAGTCCTGTTCAAACACTGCACTGTCATTAACACCACTTTGAATCTCGTGGTCCGTCCCTCTTTATCTCTGTCGTTTGTTGTGCAAAGTGAGGCGCAGCGAAGGCCCTTCTGACTCTGTGCTCCATCTCTTCTGAGATGGAGCGATTAAGCGTTGTTTTGATGTGGTGATGCCTTGAGTTGAGACGGGCTCCGAGACACGGGTCTTAAAGGATGATATGTCCTATGAAAGTTGCAGGAATGTTGAAATGAGCTATAAAAAAAAACAAACACATCCTGATAGTTTGGATTCTTTTTTTTCCCCGAAGCTGGCATCTGATTTGATTGCCGAGCCTGTAAGTTATGTAATTAATCTGAGGAAAGGTTTGATGGAAACATTTTTTTCTAACAGGGGTTGTCAGTTTCAAAGATACCCTTTTCCACTCAGGATTGTTTCTAAAAAAGCTTTGATTCACATAGAAACACAGAGAATAGCCTAGAACGCTATGTTTTACTCCCCCAGACCTGTAGGTGGTGATAAACATGGAGTGTGTGACATGTGCATACAGCCTCCACCCAATCTTAGCCTGGTAAAAACAAGGCTCTAGTTCTAACCTATGCTTTGCTTCATCCAGAGGGTCTGGAACTTCATCTAGTGAGAAACGATTGCTTGCTGGAGGCATGGACTTTGCTAAAATGTAAAATTTTTACCCAATCACTAACATTTAGTGACGTCTGTAATGCGACTCTTCTCTACTATAAAGCTTACCACTATAAACAGCCATCCTCCACCGCAAAGAGAGACGTACCGAACCAAACGAGGCGGCTGTTAGACATTCATTCAGTATTTAGAAGTGCAGCCAACACGGCCTGAGCGGCTTCGTTCACTTCCTTCGCTGACGTTGCTAACACTACAGGCAGGCCACACTTCTTAAACGGTGTAGAAAAACCAGGTCATCGTTCACAACGTTTCCTTTTGTTTGCGGATTGGACCCAATTCTACCGAAGAAATCTACTTTAATTGGGGGAAGTCCAGACGGGAGAGGAGAATCAAGCTGAATAGCCAGGCTAGCTTAGCGGTAAACACAACATGAAAACAAGAGTGGCGCACAACACAGTGCCAGTGGAGTCTTTTGCATGTTGTGACAATGTCGTAGCGCTTCTGCTCCGTGTCACTTTGGATTATTAAACTAATAAAATACAAGAGAAACATGTAATTTGCTATTGTTGCTGTTATCCAGGACATATTTGGGGTCATAGGTCAGACTAGAAATTGTGCTAATAAGCTAGCATTTGAACAAAAATGTGTTTTAGCTTTCCACAAGGAAAACGTGAAACTTTGAATTCACTCTGGAACCTCGCCGGTCGGAGTAAGTTCCACATTTCTTGAGGTCTATAAAGGTGTGCCTCAAGGCACAGTCTTAGGACCCTTCTTTTTTATTTTTTACAATCTTTGTTAGTGATCTTTGTGCAAAACTTGTCAAATCCCTCCTAACATTTTTATGCAAATCCATCCATCCATTTTCTAACACCCTTGTCCCTAGTGGGGTCGGGAGGTGTTGACCCTGGACAGCTCAACAGTCTGTCGCAACACAGAGACAGACAGGACAAACAACCATGCACACAAGCCGGAGTACCAGGAGAGAACCCACCATGCACAGGGAGAACATGCAAACTCCGTGCACGAAGACCTCGGGCTGGAAATCGAACCCAGAACCTTCTTGCTGCAAGGCAACAATACTACCAACTGGGCGACTGTGCCGCCCCATTTCTATGCAAATAATTCTGTAATTTACTTTTGTTCACAATAACCACCTCAGGCTCCACTGTGAACTGGATGCTAAAGCTGACATGACTGCCATGAATGTAAGGCAATATACACATTTTAAAGTTTTTACTTTAATATTAACTCCTGCACTTTATTAGTCATTGTCTTGCCCACTGTGACGCGTGTTGCTGCCTTTCTTGGATCGGTCTGAAAGAGGTCTTGATCTCAATTGATCTTTTATCTGGTTAAATAAAAGTTGATAATAATTAATCACCCAGTTCTCTGCAGAGGCTGATGATTCCTGTCTCATGTAAGACTCCACGTGTCAGCTTCTGCGGTGGAAGAAGAAACCAGCGTGCAGAGACACGATCAGGTGCGGCTGCGTGTGGGCGGACAAAACACGTCCAGGTTTTGCAGGCATGTTGACGGAAAATAGTGTTTTGAATTTGTTAACTGTGACAACAAGTTGGACGAACACAACAGCAATGTCACAGAAACACAGCAAGCTTTTTCTTTTTCCTTCTGGAGAAAGTAGGTGGCTTTGAAGATTGCATCTTTTCCACGGAAACACATTCTTTTTAAAAAAAAGATGAAAGAAAAATGTTTAAAAAAAAAAAAACTTGATTCAGCTGTTGTTCTCTGCGGCAAAATGTCCTTGGGCTAGAAATCTAACATAACGGTATGAAAGATGAATCATCCCAGCTATTTTGGAAACTGTTGGCATGTCAAACAAGATTACATTTACAGTTGAACCAGGGATTATTCGTGACCTTGTCAGAGCTGGATTCACTCGTCAAAATAGTTTTTATTTTCATTGTGATGGGAAATGAACCAGTCACCCTTTAAGTGTCCCAATTTTCCCATAAAGAAAAGTTATCTTTATAAAGGGATTAAGTTTTGTTATAACTGTGTGCGTTTGGAAAACTATGAATTCACATGTTTTGATTTCCATAAATAAAACGCTTTTAAAATTACATTAAAGCTGTGCTTTAAGAAATGTGCAATCTTTGTTGAATAACTTAGCCAAAATTTAATAAATCAACCTTATTCTAAGGTGTTCCTTAGAATTGGATATTTAAAAAAAAAAAAAAAAAAACACTGAAAATGTAGTTTGAGTTTTTCTTCCAGAATAAAGCTTGTTCTTTGATACAGTTTTGTCGCTAGGATGAGTTTTTTTTTTTTTTTTTTTGGAGGGCTGAACATAAATTGGGTAATATTCCAAAACTGCAGTGGAAACACTTATCTCCCATCACACAAATCACATGATCAGCAACTAGACGTTGCTGCTGGCTCAAACCATGCAGAAGAAGACGACAGGAAGTCTTCTGAGTATGATGGCACTGCATTTTTAAATAACTTTTCACGTAAGGTTACTTTTCACATAACTTTATTTACGTATGATTTTTAATTGTGTTTCTTATTAATAGAAACACCAATTGCAAATTGTATTTATTTATTTTTTTTACATTAGCAGAATATCGACGTACATGTGCGATGTATATGATTTTCAAGGATTGTTGTGCACACCAGATTCTGTTGCATCACCTACTTTTCAAACTATGGCAGCAACGGACAGTGAGCCTAGGACTAACGCTTTAATTTCAGTTAATTAATTACACAGCTTTAAAAGCTTTAAATAAATGTTCTTGCCGTAATTAATCACGTTCTTTTGGCATACAATGGTTCCGGGCGGAACCTTTGTCGTCACACGTTTATAGTACACATGTAAATCTGATGCACAGGAGACATCCACAAACAGTGATGGATGATGAGGACGCTCCTGTAGGGCCACTAGGGGTTAAATAATTTGATTGGACACTGGAAAAAACTGTTGGTGTGTTCAAAAGGAGTTAGCCTGTCGGCTAAGCTATTCAAGCCTAAAGTAACATCTCCAGGTTAAATATGTAGCTTTAGCACAGACGTCCCCAACGCTAACGTTAGCTTCCACAGTCCACATTTCTAAAGATGGATTTTTCTCAAAGAAGTTCCACGAAGGATCACTTTGCACCGATCTGATGGTTAAATAGAAAATTAAAAACAATAAATATCTTTGTTGTTGAGCTCACATGTTTATTTATTTAATAATTTAGCAACAAAATGTTGCTTATTTTGTCTGTACTTATCAGTTAAAAAGTGATTACTGCATTTAATCAATTGCAGACCCCACCAATAACTAAATTAAAAATTTTAATCAACTTCCACCACTCACAGAAAGCAAACTTACCTTTATGAAATAGTCATAATATGAGGTAGAGATGATTTCACATGGTCAGTGTTCAACTAAAAGGCTTCTCTGTGTGTTTTATGATTGATACACTCCAAATAAATCCCATTTTAATCGTGATAGCTCCAGGGCCAGTAGTTTTAGTTGAACCGCTGGAGTTTCCTCTGTGGAAAAAAAGAAGTTGGTTCCAGTAAGGCTTCCATCCCACACGCCAGAAGACAAACGGAAAGCTTGAGCAAGGAGTTATTTAAAGTCTCGATCCTGGAGGCTTCTTCCACTCTGCAACTGTAATGGGTGGCAGATAAACCCGAAGATGGTAAGATGTAGATTAGCATATGAGGAAATTAGCTTTAAGGTAGTTGAAGAACGAGAACGCCAGGAAGGAATGCGCAGAACTGGGGGTGTTGGTTTCTCTGGTGGATGCATGTTTAGCCTGAGGAAACGGCAGCTGGGCCAACTGGTTGGTTCGATGGTGTTACGGTAAAGAGACGAGCAGGAGACAAGATTAGCTTAACAGCTAAATTCATGAGAACAACTGCGAAAGTAACGTTGGGCAGGAGGTACTGGAATAGATTAGCCGTCAGCCGTGGAGGACCCATCAGCCGGGTCGTCTCGCCCAGCAGCTGATGGGTATAATGAGCGGCACGTGAACACGGGAACACTTTGTTCAGCCCACCTTCCAGGGAAAGACCTGCAGCTCCAGCACAGAGGAAAAACACGACACAAAAACGTCAAACTCGTCACACGGTCAAATTAAACTGGACAGCTGGAAAACCACTAAGAGCTTATATTAGTGGTACTAATAAAACAACAACAAAAATAAACCCATTCAAATCAGCAAAGAGGGAAAAAGTGGCAGGATTTTATTGAAGGAGATTTTTTTCCATTCCAGTTGGAAACGTTGAGTTTGCAAAGCTCTTGTTTTTCTCCTTGACAGTCCTTTCTCTGAGCATTCACAGATTCAAGCTGTGAAATATGCCACTTTTTTTGTATCAATTCATGCAAAAATGTATAAAAATGTTTGTAAAAATTTTGTAACTTAATATGCATTAATACGGACAGTGGAAAAGTTTTTTTTCTTAACAGTTCTTCAAAACTGAACATCGCCTTACTCTTCTTTTCTTTGAGTATTATAAATTTTCAAGCTAACATTGCTAATAATCCTTAAAAAATTCATTTCTGGTTGACATCATACCTGCAACCTTTTAGTCATTTTATGGGGTTTTTATGGTTTTTCTTCGTTTAGCTTTGTGGGACCAGCAGATCCTCACTCAGCCCACATTTAATTCCTCCTAAAAGTTGCTTGGTCAAATGTAACGGACTGATATGCAGAAGTCGAAAATGAAACGTACGTCATTTACGCAAACAGAAACACATCACCAGAGCAGTCGTCAAGGGCATTTTGGATGAGTCCGTTTAGCCTCACAACACAATCACAAGTTCCCCATTTGTATTTTTAGAGGGAATATTCCATCCTGCTGGTGCATAAATAACTGTGATGTGTTAACGCGACGCACAGAATAAACTCGACGGTCGAGTTTTATTTTCGGACTGCTGTTGTCTAAACAAAGTTTTCGTCTGCATACAGTAAACACAGGTGGACCTGGGTGAGCTGGCATGGGAGCGGCTCGTTTTCACACAAACTATTTCCAAAGCGGGGATCAGAGGAGAGCTCTTTTTTATTATTTTTTTTGGTCTGCCAGGGAGGTGGAATCCGTCCTGGGCAGGAGAGGCGGGGTTCCGACTCACCAGGCCTCACTCGGTGGAAATGAGTCAGTGGCCCCGCGTCTGAGAGCACATTTTCTCTGCGAGCGCTGAGTAATGGCTCCGCAGACGGAGGGAACCAACTCGGTGGAGGGCAAGTGAAAAAAAAAAAAACATATATATGAAAAGAAAAAACCAAAACGCTGCAGTCATAGTGACCAGGTTGCCACGGCAACAAAAGCGCAGCAGGTTTTTCGAGTGGTCCCTTCCCGGCGCTCGATCTGAAATAATTACACCGTGAAGGAGCTTAAAGCCATTTTCATTTCATTTGGATTGCAAAGCAGCAGAAAACAGGCCGCTGTGGACAGACTCCCCTCCGTGTGTCTGCTCTCCTCCATCATCGGGGCACTCCTGGATCGGTTTGTACCACCAGCAGGACATATTGGACTCTGACTCATGTTTCATTACTTTTATTGAAAGATGAACAATGCACACAATACACCCGGTCAGCAGGGGCCCTGGGGTCCAGAGACAATGCTGACTCAATGCGGTGAAGTGAAAAGCACATATTTAACATCTGTTTTAACTTCCAGGGTAACGCTGGACGCAGCCTGATGCAAGAGGCTTCTTAGTGGATAATTTACTGTATTCTTGCTTCAACTTTACTTGTTGGTTCCCCACAAACAGAGACGTTTTCATTAGCTGCTCATTAATTAAAGGGGCAGTGTTTATGTAAAACGGACTTTTTGAGCTTTAAGTCATGTTTATATGGTCATTCCCTCGTCAAAAACAGACATGGGGAAAGACACTCTTTCGTGCATGTTTGAGGAATCCTTTATTCTCCCATGGCAACCATTTTGCCGTGAAAAACATCTGGGGGGACCTAGCTCCACCTTTGAGGCGGAGCTAGGTCCCTCCTCAGAGATGAAGCTTCCGAGATCCCACCGCACAGAGCAGCCCCCGCTCAGCTCCTTCAGACTAGCCAGAAGCAATTAGCAACACCTGATGAAACTGTGCATCTGATGAGCTCATTATAATAGCTATTCTTCAGTGAAACATTAGTACAAACGTTGTTAAAGGGTTAACAGAGGAGAGATGTGATGGTTTTCAGAAACTTTCTTTTAAGTCATATTTGATAGAAATAACTTAAGGTAACATAGTTACTTGACTGTGATTACAAAATGGCACTACGTGCCTGGAAAACACATAATACTGCTTCCTTAAAGGCATTATCTTTAAGGTGGACATACCATCCTTCTTTTTCACATTTAAATAATTCAGTTGTCATCTACATAAAGTGAAACTGCAGTGATTTGGTCTGCGTTATTGTTGGTCTCCTCTATTACATCTGTTCTGAGGTGCACCTAAAACCAACTCCTTTTGTTGCTGTCTGTTTGAATGCACCTGATTGGTTGGTTGCAGATCCTTCCTTTCTACCCCATTTGGCCATTGTTGTAGTTTGATAGTAGAGATGCGTTTATCTAGAGGAGTAGAAACCTTTTGTTCGGAAATTGATTTAAAAAATGTCTACAAAGGAAGACCTGTCCATCCTACCTTACATGCTTGTGCCTGAAAATGTTTCCACAATATGAATGTAAACATAGTTAACGAGTTAGTTAATGCTAGCGCTAGGAATGCTTTTCCTGCTTTTGGATCATGTGTTCCCTAAGACAAAAATGACAAAAACAATGCCATATTGATTATGTAATGATATTATTCAAAACAGTATGATTATGTCCTCAAGGAGATGAAAACTAGAACACAGCGCTAACATAAACAGAAGGCATGATACTTTGGCTATCAAAACAATGGATGAGGACATATCAACACACAATAAAGCCTCGTCTAAAGTTTGTTGTCGTTTTACTACTGTTTGACGCTCACCGCTTTGTTGTTTCCATAGACAGAAGGAACTTTCGGCAAACAGAATTAGGCCTGTACTTTGACTGGGCCATTCTAACACACAAATGTGCTTTGATCCGAGCTGTTCGTCGCAGCCTCCACTCAAATCTAGACTTTAGTATCTTTTATCAGGTTTTCTCTCAAGATTCCTCTGCATGCTACTTCGTATAAACTCTAACCAATTTCCCCCATGCCGACTTTGAAGTGTTCTCATAAAATTGTGTAGGGTTGCATTAATATTCATGTGGGAAATGTGAACAAGTACTGTAAATGCATTCAGGCCTCTTAAGGGTTGTTTATTTCAGGGACAAAGTGGTTCCATTAGTATTGGAAACTCAAAGGGTTTTCTACAAGAAAGTATTTTTATTAGACCCCTTCACTCTGTTGTTTACCATGACCTGACCAAACGTTCAGCCTTTATCATTTAACTGTGATTTTCTTTGCACAACCTCTGAGTCTTTCCCACAACACTACAGACGGGCAGAAATGTTCCTGGAATTAACAGCTGATTATAAATCTCACAAGCAGCTCAGCAGTTTCCTTCTAAACATCAACAAGCATTTCCCACTATTTGTTTGTCTTGTAAATCACATTAATGCGTTACAGGAATGTGAAATGCGCAGAGACACTGCGATGCATTTTAATGCTGATTGAATCTTGACTGGGCAGAAAGTGAGGATGTGACAGTTTAGGGGTTGGCCTTTGCCATGTTTCCAGTTAGTTATGATGTTTACGACTTTTCCAGGAAGTTGTGGGGGATCTGAAAACCTGGAGGGAATAAATTACATCCAAACAAATTTTTTTTCTCTCTCTCTCTCTCTCTCCACCCTCCCTATCTAGTAGATATTGCATCGGAATTCAGTTTGTCCCACGTAAATGGCAAAAAAAAAACTCATCTGTTTTATAGAATAAAGTCAAATATTATAATTTTTGTTGACATCCATACATGTGCTAAAACATTATTTGACAAGACGCACAGCATAGAGTCAAGTTCCCATTAATAAGTGTGCAAAAAACAAGGGTTCTTTATCATGAAAAGAATAATACAGTATACAAACGTTACATTTTTAGTAATAAAAATTTATGCTATCCTGAAAATGTACCCTACAATGAAACATTGAGATTTTCAAACAGATTCAGTGAGCCTATATGACTTTTTGTCTCCACCTCAACAGCGATCTTTTGGCGAAAAATGTCACAGTATCAAAATGCCAAAAGCGTTATCTAATTGCTGTACGAGTCCGAAATATTAATCAGAGACAGGTCAACAGAACTGATGTTTGTGGCTCTAATGTTGAAGCAAGACAGGAAGAATTTCTTGAGGTGTCTGCTGTGTTGACAGTTCTGACTCATCTGCTAACTTAGCCTTGCAGACAACGCTCGGTGACATAAACACCGAATTAACCTCCACCCTCGATTAATTGTGTTAGTGGCACATTTTGAGTTCGTGGTAGAAAGCTGAGACAGTGCAAAAGCGACAAACTAGACACAAACAGTTTAAAGAGTGGAAGGATTTTAGGACTAGCTAGCAATGCTAAAGTTAGCATCTGTTTTGCAGCTTCCTATTAGGACATTTCATTTTAATGAAATAAGTTCTGGACACTTATGGACCGCATTTGATCATCTCTAGTTCAAAATACATGTAGAGCAGCTGGATGGAGGAAGTTCAAACCGTTTCTTCCATCAGTCATAAAGGTCGAGGGTCATATCCCCGACTCTAACGTCTCTCTGCCCCGACTTTCTGTCCATATGGCCAGACAGAGATTTAACAAGGAGCAACAAAAGCAAATGATGTGGATTCGCAGTTCTTGCCAACATCTGATGATGTCATCCAGAACATGTTGCTGTACAATGTTGTTTCTGCAGCCTGGAAACTGTTAGCATGTCATAACAGTCATGAAAGTAGATTTGTGACTGTAGTTTCATAAAGCTACAGACATGACTCTTACTTGCTTTTTTATGTAGTTCAAATTATAGATGTTATGGCTGCTCTCACAGACCTAATATAGTGTATTGTTTAAAGTTATGAGCTCTAAGAGAGTTTTGAATGCCACTGGTCAGGTAGAAAATCTCTTCTTCCAGTCAGTTTCATGTTGATTCTCTGGATGTTCTCATGCGTGTGTGTTCATTTGAGCTTGAGATTTTGGTTTCTCTGATTCTCGTGTCCTCTGTCGCCCTTGTTTCCCGTATTGCATTTCAACACCTGCCCCGTATTCCCCATCCGCTGCCCCCGCGTCCATGTGTCAGTCCCCTTTCCCAGAATCTGAGCCCACTGGTTTTCACGGCGGTTTGTCGGATCCGCTGTTTACTGCTCATCCCATGGTTTTGGGTTACCTTTGGGCTTCTCGAGCTTTTTGTTCTGTTGTTCAAGGCGATTGAATATCGGATGTAAACTGCTTACCGCAACTCATGACATTGATTCTACCGCCTCCACTTAGTTTTACAGTATTACAACAAATGTTATCATTTAGGACTTTTGTTATTTTTAGGGGTGAACGTTTTAGTGTGGACCTCTTAAAAACAAACAAACAAAAAAGAAAAAATCCATTATATTGTTGAAATATTTTCAGTCATAGCTGTATTCATTGCCATATTTTTGTCACTTGGTCCTCATTAAGTAGATTTTTAGACCAAAAAAAAAAAAAAACTATACCCAAAGATTATAACATTCACCTTTGGGGATTTTTTAACAAACTTGTTGTTATAAACATCAGGGCCGAGTCCCTCCTGCCTATTTTCTAAGAAGCCACAGGAAACGGTGACATACTGTCACACTGTTGTCATCCACAGCAACAATGACAAATGTGTGTTTGGCAACAACGTGCAGACTTCCTCGTTCACAGAGCGCCGGGGATTGTTAGGTCAGCTCTGGTCTTATAGCTGCTCCGGAAAACCTGACAGTGTCACTGATTACTGACCCGCGAAGAGCAACGATTGTCTCTTGTCAGTCAGCAAACGGTCGCCTTGCCAGGATAGAGATAGTAACAGAACACGTGAGAGCGGCTCGTTTGAAGTTTAGGAAGCTGAATGGTCAGACATGCATTTAAGAACGTGACACCAGGTTATTTTCGGCATGATTTGGTTTTAAAAATTCTCATACATAAGAAACCTTAAGCACATTTTTTTTAATTATTCACTGAGATCATTGAAACTTGGCTTCCAAAGATCCTAGTGCGGTGTCCAACATTGGGCGCCCCATCACACTGGACTGGAAATACTCTAGTAATACTTGTTTTTAATAGAAAACACAGTTTGGGAAGCTGACATTCCCAGGCCCAATGCTACTTACAACAGTACTGGCATGTGTTTGCAAAGCAGCCAATCCAGGAGCGCCGTTTCATTTCCTGGTCGCTAGCTGGCTCTATCCCCAAGACCATGGATGTTAGCTTCTGTGCTAATGTCAAGACGGTTTCTATCTTTATTTATTTATTTTGGTGTTTATTCGACAGGCACAAACACGAAAAAATAGATAAATACAATGCGATGGCTGCATCACGCGCATACAGCCATAGCTAATTCTCAACACTCGTCCCTAGAAAGACGTTTAACAGTTGGTTAAAATGAAAAGTCAAGATGAACAGTAAATACAACAAAATGATGAAAAAAGATATGAAAACCAATGTGCTTAAAACTACTGAATCACAAACGATTACAATATTTAACAACAAGTACAGTTCTGGTTCATCTTTAGCCAATTCTTAAGGCTTGAGATGGATGTTTTAATGTCAGTTGGTCTTAAAGTGAAGCGGTAAGGAGATCCAGAGCTTAATAGTCTGTCTAAAGGCTGTGCTGGTATTTTACAGTCATGACTGGCGACTCTGTTGCTGTTCTGTCTCTCATGTATGTAATGGCTCGGCTGATACGTGATCGATGCTTTTATGAAACAGAGTAAGAAAGCAAGAACTGATAAAGTTGTCAAAGCTAATTAGATTATATTTCTGAATAACGGTGCAGTGATGATAGCGGCTTGACTTTTTTGTTCCACAGCCAGATTGGATAAAGAACCAATCCATTTGGTTACGTTCGGAGAGCACTGTGCTAGAAAAGAAAAGTTGTATTGTTTTTGAGACTGTCTATTTATGTTTATCAAATTTAGGTTGAGGATTGAACTCCAAACCAGGGTATTTAAATTCCGTAACAGTGATTTTGAATTAGTTTTATTTTGTAAATGAATATTGCATTTTTATTTTAAATCACGTTTTCTTATTGAAAAACACACGTTTTTGAAAGATTCGCTTCGAGTTCATTTCGGATGAGCCACTGTTGGATGTCAAACATATATCGGATGTCTGCTGTACGTATTAATGCGTATAAAGGCATTTTTGGTGTGTGAATGATTAAAATAGGCCGTTTTCAGAGCTTTAGCTATGGGTTTTTAGTACTCACAGTTTTCAACATCAATACCTGACAACCACATCATCAGCTGTTGCTATGAAGAATGCTGGAAGTGCTTAAAAGTGATTAGTAAAGCTGCAGGAACTGGACAAACCATGCAGGTCGTATAGTTCATGAAACGAACATGTTCTCAAGGACACCATGAAGTATTCCTGTTTCCTTTAAGATGGGCCTCAGGGTACAGTTTGTGCCTGAAAAACAGAGGCTATAAGAATGGAAGTGTTAGTGTGTTTTTCAGAGGGCTGGATGAAAAATGGCGTGTGGGGGACTGGGCGGGGGCGCTCCGGTGTTTCTGATGCAGCCAGAATTCACTCAGTAGCATCACCCTAATTATGTTCTCAGTGAAAAAAGAAGAAGAAGAAGAAAAAAAAAAGATGAAGTGTGTGGAAAATACTATGACGCTTCTACAGCTGATGCGGAAGAGCACTGGCGCCATCTGCTGGAGAAATGTCTCTACATGAAATAAATTTTGTTCAAGCTGAAACTGTATTGATCAACTCATATTTATCAGTTTCTCTCACCACTATGGAGCACTTTAATGCATCTTTTAACCAATATATA
>CAEFZY010053420.1:0-10812 GCA_903066815.1 Brachyrhaphis roseni | reverse complement strand
AAAAGCTAAGGTATATTACTAAAACTTTGAAAACTCTTTCTGTGTACCGTCTGTATGTAGGCACATGCGGCTTATAGACAGGTGCAGCTTATGTATGTACAGAGTGGTTTTTCCTTTGCAAATGTGCTGGGTGCGGCTTATAATCAGGTGCGCTCTATAGTCCGGAACTACGGAATATCAGTTCAGACTTTTTCATATTATTTTATTTAGCAATATCGACGTTTGCATTTTAATTGAAAATCTATTTGTATCTGCACAAGATCGAGCCATTTTTTCACCTGATGTCTGTCAGATGAAAACTTTCCATAATTAAGACACAAAAGCCAATCAGCAGATAAAACTTGACTCTGCTGAGGGATTCAGCGAAAGCGTTTGACTTTCTCCTCATAAAAGCTTGTTTTTGGGAAGAAGCTTATTGAGCTGCAGCAGTGACTAAGGATGGATGATCCAGTGGGAACCGGATGATGTAGACAGGATATTTTAAAGGTCATGAGCTGTGGTGTCCAGTAGGCATTCAGAATATAGTGATTTTTTTTTCTTCTGCCCTCCTGATAATTTGCTTGATGGACTGTAAACCTGGACCTACTGAGAGCCACTGCTACAATACACCCAAAAATATCTTCCACAGTGCTTGTTGGTGCCATTGTTACATCAAGCTTGTTTAAATTTACTTATCAGGACGTCTTTTGTAACACAAGATTGAGTTTTAGTACCCAGATGGTCTGGTTTGTAATGAGAGTTTTATGTTGAAAAAAATGGTCGTCGTACGGCAGATCTAGTGAATTACATGGTTGGCAGAAGGATTTTCTGCAAAATGCAGACATCTGCTCTGAGTTGCACTTCATGTATTGTTCTTGCTCATTTATCTTTTTTCTTTTGTTGAGAGTTTTTTTCAGGAAATGCTAGCTTGAGTTGTCTAAGGAAGAAATAGTTAAACATTTTAATATAAATATATTAGAAAAATAGCTATCATGAAACTTCAATAATACAAAACCAATAGAAGCAAAATCAGCTCTGTTTATTCTGCTTTAATCAAAATCTAGTTCGTTTGTCTGAAAAATCCGGTTTGTTTGGTGAGGTGAATCAGCAATCCAACTCTAATACAAACCACAGAAGCTATAAACAACAGTCTCAGTTCTGTAGAAGCAAACTCTATTTTCGTTTACATTTAGCAAAGAAGGAAGTTGCTCTCATGTTTTTTTCAGATAGAGGTTTTCGGATTGTTTCAAAGGTTTTTCAAAGGGTTTGGTTTGTTTTACATGTAACAATTTTGGCAGCCGATCAAACCAGATTACAAGGTGTGACTACAAACTGCGTCTCTAAAGCGCAACTGCAGCAATTTTTTTCTGATTTTAAAACAATTTTAATGTGACTGAAACATTGAGACACTTTGAAATGAATTTTCATACACATAAAAACTGTGGCCTTCTGCTTCTCAGGCAAAACTGCAGAGAGAAACAAACGTGCTTTCAAACCATTTTACTGCCTCAGAAATACGTCAAGTGTTTTAGTGGTTAGTTTCCCACTGCATCCACTAATAAAGCACTGAGGAAAAAGATTTTCAATGCCTTAATATTAATGGCTTCGAGTAAATTTTGTGCCCTGGAGAAAACATTTGTATCTGTTTACAAAAAAAGGCACTCTCTTCCAACCATCTAATAATCTTGAGTCTCTGTTGTTTGAATATCATCTTGATTTTGTTGCCATTTGTTTTAAAACAGATCGATCATCGTCCCTAAGTTTGCTTTGTAGGGACGAATTAAACAATTTTGTCCTTGTCCTAAAAATATTCATTCAGGTCTGTTATTCACTTCATCTTGCCCTGCCTAAGTGAATTCTCAGTCTTTCTATAGTCGTTAGCTGAGTTTCCATTACAAAGCTTTGATAATATTCCCCTAATGCCCAAAAAACTATTTTGAAATTCTGGTGTTTCCATTAAATA
This sequence comes from Brachyrhaphis roseni, assembly GCA_903066815.1. NCBI lineage: Eukaryota > Metazoa > Chordata > Actinopteri > Cyprinodontiformes > Poeciliidae > Brachyrhaphis > Brachyrhaphis roseni. The sequence continues at coordinate 8,870 of CAEFZY010053420.1, read as the reverse complement.
AGAAAGAAAATGAGGTAAGTCATTTAAAAACAGTTATCTTCCTCTCGTCTTCTGTGTGGTTTTCAACAGTAGTAATATTACAAAAAAAAAAAAGTGTTCACATTGCAGTTAGGGTGATTAAGTGATTTAGTTTTGTTATATCTATTATTTTAATGTGTTACTGTTACTCTGGTTCCATCTTCTCATTCAGTTTGTCATATGATGCATTTTGCATAACTGCAACGGAAACACTATTTTTGCATCACACGAGTCACGTGATCAACAAGTGGACGTGACTACTGGCAGAAAAGACGAAGAAGACAAACAGTAAGTGGTTGGAGGATGATGGCTTGGCATGTTTTTAAATAATTAATTGTGTGTGAACAAACTTATTCACAAGGGATTTGAATTGTGTTTCTTATTTGACGGAAATTATTATTATTATTATTATTATTATTATTATTATTATTATTATTATTATTATTATTTATTTTTTTTACATTAGTGCAATATTGACAGAGTTTTGTGCACATTTAAAATGGAAATAGCCTTTTACTCTCCTTCTCCAGCTGTAGTCAGCTCCCTGTAATCAGTTATTTTGTACATTTCCCTCCCTAAACTCACCACTGATTCCTTCCACTTTGTTCCTCTCCCTCCATGTTGTCTCCAATCGCGCCTGTTAAGTAACTTTTGTATTTTTCATCAACTAATGTCTCACGTGACAATTCCAATTGCTTCTCTGCATTTTGAAATTGCTCCAAACACATCTGTCATGACATGTTATTTATTTTTAATCATTATATTGCATCATAGAATGGACAAGTTGTTCTCAAAATCTCTTAAATGTACATGCCAGACAAACAGCGGGATATAAAAGCGTCTTATTTAATGAGCCGTAGGAGTATGAAAATAGACAAATATGTAGTTAAAATGTAATTATCTTTTCATTCCGTGTTAGCTTGGGATTAAAACCTTTTTTATTGTACACATTTTTGATTTTCCACCATAAAGAAAAAAAAAAAAGGAGCAGATGGATTCACAATGGGCTGGCTCCATTAAGCGCTCCGGAATGTCAGCGAAGCAGATTCAATAAGAGCTGGACGCCGACGCGGTGCAGCCGCTGCTGGAAGCTGCTGCTCTGAAAGAGCTCTGTGATTATGGCAGTGGAGCTGCTGATGAGGGACGCATCGCAGACGACAACGAATGACATGCACATCGGTTAATCACTCGGCGGATCGTATAGACAGCTGTGTGTGGTCCGTTTTCAGAAAGCAGCTGAGGTTTGGGTGATCCATGGACTCGTCTCACAGCTTGGAAAGACAAACCCGCTTAATGCTGCATGAATTGATCATCACGGATCAGGATTTTGTGGAACGGGTTCTCCAGGACTGGCACCATTTTAATATAACTAATGCCAAATGCACATCTTATAAGAAACGATGGTTACATAAATGTGTCAATTCTTTCCTACGAATTTAGTCACAAACCAAGAGATTTTTAAAAAAAGAGTTCAATTCAGACTGATGGAGAAAAGAAGGAAATGCTACATTTTGAAGTATTAAAGGTCTTCAAATGGTCAGAGAAAAGTAACCAATTGGAAGAAAGAGTGAAGTAGCAAAATGTGTCGAGGCTGATTCTGCATTACAAACAGTAATAACAAAATGATCAAGATTTTATTCCCAGTGGATAATTAACTTAAGTATGTTAGCTGATGATTAAAAAGATAAAAACAGTTTCCAGTGAGCTCCTGCTGCTTTCCATATTGAGTCTTAAATCTCCTGTTGTCATGTTTAAAAACAGCCTCATAAACTGAAATGACTGATTGATTTTAAATATAAAAACGCACTAACTTGAAGCGTAAACAAATTAACAGTATAAAGAATAAATGTCCTCAAAGCAGCTGAGAGAAATGACAGAAGCCTGAATGGATTGTATACATTCAAGTGTTTGAAGAGGAAATCATAATTATGTTCTCATTTTCTGTCTGATTCTGTGTGTACTACTCTGTCTTATGCTTCTGTTTTACTCTCCTGTGATGAGAGATCAGTTAGTACTGTTTAATGTATCTGTAAAATCATAAAACAGAAAATTACACTGACACTTATGAACCTACAAACCTGAATCTCATTGTATGCAGCTATGAAAATGCATTTGCTTATATACAAATGTCCTGTTTTGTCACACTTAAATGTTTTTGAAGATGTCAGATATCTAAGTGTTGAGCTTAAAGTTTATTTTATGTATTTTTCCCTTCACCTGACACACTAATCTTTGCAATACTCTCTGTATTGGAACAGTATATTTAACAATAATCAGTGACGTGAGACTTTCTGAATAGAGCTGAATCTTCAGGAGCAATTCACTCCAGAGAGCCATTCAAATGATCCATTTAGGAAAATGTACATTTTTAAAAGAACAGGCTGCTTTGTCTTCAATATCCATCCATCCATCCATCCATCCATCCATCCATCCATCCATCCATCCATCCATCCATCCATCCATCCATCCATCCATCATCTTACAAGTTTATCCCTGGTGGTGTCTCCAGGGGAGCTGGTGCCAGTGGTGAACGAGCGAGAGGCGAGTTAAACCCTGGAAAGGTCACCAGTCCATCACAGGGCATCTTTATATAAATTCAGAGAAATCCACAAAAGTAGAATCGTTTGTGTGAAGTAAAATTAATATGCATTACAAAAGTGCAGAATAGAACCACACTGTGTTTTTGGAGATTTATTTATTTTCATAAAGTATAAAATTTAAAATAGAAATGTCAATTACACCTACAGTTTATTTATTTATTTATTTTTTTACTTCAAGTAAAATAATAATATTTTATATTTAATATTTTAGTTCTTGTGTCATTAAGCACAGCAGTTCTCACTCCTTTTCCCAGCCTTTTTCGGCTGGCAGATTTATCGGAGCACCCCTACTTTTATGGGCTTATTCATTAATTGGCTGCTCAAACTTGGGGGTCAACCGTCTTCTCCCTCTGAACATGTCAGAGGTGCTTCTTTTCTTCTAATCTGAGCATTTCACTGTTCACAGATTGAATTCATTACAACCTGTCTTTTTTGGTTCACTGCAAGTTTGTCTTCATACTCGCTGCCAAAGGAACTCAGCCTCTGAACCACCAAGCTGACATTTGTCCAGCTGTTACAATTGGGGTTGTTTTTCTGCAACAGCCAGTAATCTGGCATCAATAGTCTTTTGGCAGATGTTTCTTTGTGGTAAAGGCAAAGTTATTGTCTGAACGGTTCTCTGGGATTTTACCATCAATTAATAACAAAATGATTTTTATTTATTAAAAGCTATAGTTTGAGATTTATTATCAGTAAATGTCAGTGAAATTAAAGAAAAAATACGTATTATCCACCAACCAAATTGCAAGAAAGATAGATTAGGGATTATTATGACATATTTTATGGGGTGCCATTTGTAAACAGTCTTATTTGGTTGCTAAGGCATAACGGGCTAATTCAATATTTTTTTTAAGAAAAAGCATCTGAACAGATGTATCTGGCAACATGGCTGATGAGTGCAGGTTCCGTTCATTGACCATTAGCAAAAAGGTTTGAGTTCTTATGGTTTCCATCCCTGAACTGTCATGACAGAGGAACGTTTCACTCGTTTTCAGTTTGGAGGAACCGGGTGCCATTTGTAAAGTTGCATTAACTTTAGCTTGTCATAGGAAAAAAAAAGGGAGTTAATTTTTCAAGGTAATATTTAGCTTGGAACTAAATATTAGCTTGGTAATAACATAGTTAGCCTGACACGGCACTTATAGACGAATGAAAAACATGGTGTACTGTAAATATGACTTTGAAAACTCTTCCTTAATTTTTTTTTCTTATGACAGGCTAAATAACTCTCTTGCTGAACTTTAAAGTGAGCGTATCACTCCAAACCTTCTGCTGGGTTTACAGAGAAAAATTTGAGAAAGAGAAAAAAAAATCCAGTAAGTCACAGCTGTGTGGTTGTAATAACTTATTGGTGTCTGAGGTCAGAAGAGAAAGGCAGAAGGAGGAAAACGCAACACTTTTATAATGTACTCGGACACTCTGGACACTCAACACACTGGCGTTTAATCAGACAGGCTACAGCTGCAAGATCAGGAAACTCAGGATACAATTCACACAGGCTCATAAACGGGAAATGTTCTGCACTTGTATACCACTGTACCAGGCCTAAGGACTTCTAAGCACTTTACACTACAATAAGTCAGTCACACATTCAGACACACATTCACACGCTGGTGGCAGTAAGCTACATTGTTGCCACAGCTACCCTGGAGCAGACAGACAGAAGGCTGCAATATTAAGGTGTTAAGGTCAGAATTTTTACCTGAATGCAGTATTGACACATGCTTGCCTTTAAAGAAATTAATAATCTTGATTTATTTCTCTTAATGGTGAGATCCAAGAGTATTTGCAGAATTGATAGAAGTTACAGGGCAGGTGTGTAAAGAGCCAACATAACTGACATAAAAGTAGAAAGTGACAGCAAACCAGAAGCAAACAGTAAAGAGTCTGTACCATGAGACAGGCTGGTTGGTTGATATGGTTTCTTTTTTGGTGTTGCCCAAAAATAAATGGGCAACAAAATGACAACAGGTTCTGTAAAAGAATAGAAACAGCTAAACAGTAAGTTTGCATTATTTGTGTGCCAGTAAAGAAATCAATGCCTTGGTAAGGTGTAGTTTGCTCTAAGGCATAGAGGCTTTAAAAGGATGTTCAGACTGTCAGATCATCCTTTTCTTTCAAAACAAGCTTAAGGCCTTCCTGAATAATCATGTTGGTTTTTTTTTGTTTTTTTTTTGTTACTTGTTGATTGCCCCAAATTGATTTACTGGCATACACTACTCTGTATTTATAAAGCAGGTTAAAACAAAGTGAAAACTCTGTGAGACATAAATCATTTACATAAAACCGATGCTATTTCAAAGTCACTGAGGTTCTGAAATCAGTATTTATCAAAATAAAACATGTTCAGTGTTAACCTGCAGCTGATTATGGCTTTCAGAGGAACATTGTTTCTTTTTAAGACTACACTCTGCAGCTTTTCTTCCCAACCACCTGCTCTTTATATTTCTATAAATATATAGAACTTCCCATGTAAAGACAATGTACCTGTATCAGTGTTTGGATTTCACTCTAACTGAATCAGCAGCAGCAGCTTGTTTTTTTTTCTCTCTCATTGAAGTCCTTTGTTCTAAGAATTCAAACATCATGTATTGATTCGCAGTCATTGTTTCACATTCATGCCATGTTGTTGAATAAACTCCTTTGCTTACTAATCCATCTCTGCAAATGTTTCTCCTTAAATGTCTTTTTCAGCTGCAACTTTTCCTTTTCATTTCATCTTAACAATTACCTACTATGTTAGTTTGTCAGCATTCTGAATAATACTATTATGCCATGATAAGTTTAAATTCTAATTTATCCTGATTTGAAACAATTACAGTTTCTGGTTCGCTTACTGTAGTTTACAACCATAGTTATAAACTACAGTGAGGAAAAAATGTGCATATATAATTATGTTGCAGAATAAGTTAACCTGGACAAAAATCTGTGAAGTCTAACAGTACATTTTGACTACAGCCATGTTTCCATCCAATTGTTCAATTGTTGGTAAATGAAAAAAGTACTACCTCCCAAAAACGACCTTTTTCTGGGGTTAATTTCCACTCTGGTAATTTGTTTTTAATCTGATGAAAGTAGTTGAAACAGAGTGTGTGGGGAAATAATGACCCATGAAATCTAGTGGTTCTTGGAACAGGTTCTGGCTGTAGAAATGGGCACAAAGAATTGTTGAAAAGAAGATCCCGTAAAGGGACTGGAGGTAAGAATAAGGATCTGGAAGAAATTATGACACAAAGATGAAACAGTTGTTTCTTTGTTCTCCATGAAGCATATTCAGATGTTCTGACTAGGAAAGGGTAGAAATGTAAGTGATGAGCTGTGAATTTAGCACAGCATTTGTTGTGGTAACTATTTTGATCATTTTTTTGGTCGTAATGTTTTTTGGTGGTGGTCATTTTTCCAGATGGCCACCATGATTATGATAGAAAATTAATTCTTGCAGTAAAATTGCAAATCAGATTTTGTCTGGTGTTAAATCATACATATTTTGAACCATAGAAATCATATGCATTTTCTTTTCTTGTATTTATTTTTCAAAATGGCCACCATGATTGTAATGAAAAATATATGTTTGCACTAAATTTGTTTGTAGGTATCACTAGTGATGACCACAACAAACCAAAATGTTAGGTTGTCAGTCCACTAATCTGTTAGCTCCACTAATGCTAACAGCTGCTATGGACAACACTGAGCACAATCCTTCACTTACAACAGCAACTACAGTACTTCATTCCAAGGGACCAGCATCTCTGCTTTAAACATCCAACAAAAGCCAAGAAAGGAAGCGAAGAGTGTGGAAATCTGACTTTGGGACCAGAAACAGTTAACCACTCCACAGCTTCCTGACTTTTTCACCAACATGCTGAAGCAAAGCAGATTCAGTGGAACTGGCCTGAGCCCTGTGGCATAAATAAGTTTGTGCTAGTGTTTGGTGGCCTACACATTGAGTTTGGAGCATTGAGATCAATAGGAAGATTACTCCATAGTGGCCGGACGGGGGTATATCCTTTAGGACAGGTGACTCATTTCTAACAGCTTCGAATGTCACCAGGATTCGCAAGGACTCGCCAAGTGCACCGGGTTACAGCATGTACTCTGCACAACCTTCTGAGGACAGCCTGTGTGAGCTATACTACTGATACAGCCGAGTTGCAGGTGCTCAGCTTTGAAAACTGGTGTGAGATCCTCAAATAGATAAAGCCCTCAGTTTCAACTGGCACCTGATATTTGTCTATGGAGCTAACCAGCTTCCTATTCATCAGATCATTCAGAGAGTACAACTTTGAGTTTTATTGTCAGTCACTGACTGAGCTCAGGAAATACGTTTTTCGCAAACAACAGCGGCAGCTATGCACGATGGCTACTACTTTCACCAGACAGACATGGTTACACTGAGAGAAAATCCATTTCAGACTTTCCAAGACAGACATTCCTCAGAAAGACCAATCTAGAAGTCCAACACGGCTGCCCCACGTATAACTTGTACTTCTGATAGTATATATCTATACAAATCAGATTATTTAGCCATAGTGGAAATTTAATTTACTGATTTGTAAGTCAGACATGGGTAACACAGTTCTTATGCTGCGATTCAGTATTTGGCTTTGGAAGGGACACGATCAAACTCTACCTGATCACCTGATCTCAGAGAAAAACACATGTTTGTAATGACATTAGGACCGTCCTAAATGAACATTTTCCTAATGACAGTCCTCCAGTTAGCCATGCTTGTTAGCGCTGAATAAAGACAGCACAAACCAATCCTGACACCTGCTATGTGAAATAAAAACTTACTGAATCAAAACTATTACAGTCTTAGTTCATTTCAATGGGGACAATAAAACAGCTGAAATGTGCATATGACTGAGGCTGTGGAGAGGGCAAGCTGGTATCTAACGGCTTACAGAAGGCTCAGGCTGACGTAACATTTCAGGGCTGCCAAAAGTTAGACTTAAAGAGACACAGTGAAATTGTGTGTGATCATGTAGACACTGGGGCTGAAAATATATTAATTTACTGCTACCGAATCAAGAGAGGGCTGACCAATGAAAAACATCAGCATTAAAGAAAAAGTCAAACAAAAAACACAATTTTAATTGTGGAAATTGTCTATTCAGGTAATTTCAGGAAATAAAAAAAAAAAAAGTAATTTATAATGCTGGAGAAAAAATCAGTTCAGTTAAGTTTAATTGCACGGTGACAAATTCCCACCAAACTTCATCCTGAAGGACTTAACAAAAAATACCAATAAAAGGGCCATATTCGTGTGTTCACTGTCCACACATCAAATAAAGGTTTCACGGATCACAAAATATGTTTTAAAAGTTCTAGAAGAATTCTAGTAGAAAATTACAGTACATGTTTGAAATGTCTAAGCATTACAGTTTTTAAACTAGAGAAAATTAAAGATGGTCAAGAAAAAAACTACGTAGATGCTGTTGTTGTTGCGACATCTCCCCCCCCCCCATCTATCTCTCCTCACTCACTCCCTACTTCCTCTTCTGAGAGGGGAGATGTGCTTCCAGCTCTCCGTCTAACGGGTAAATTGAGTTTCCTAAATCTGCGGGGATTTACCCTGCCAAGAACTGAAGTAAACTCTGTTTAAGCTGGTTTCGAGAGAAGATTAGACTGGTTACTGACGACCTCCATCCAGGTGTCCCACCCTTCTTGCCCCTGTGAATTAGCCAGACTGAGCAGCCTGCAGTCAACTAGATTCCCAGGGCACACCTGTTAACGGTCGCTCTTCCTCTATTTTACAACTTGCAATTGTTACTGAACCAGTATAGTTTTAGTGACTCGGGCGAGTCCCAAGGATGTTGTTTTATATATAGTTTTGGGCTAAAAGCAACCAATAAAACATTTTCTACTTTCTCTTACCCAGAATCAAACATCATAGCTATTTTACTACCATCAAAGAACTTTGAGGTGTCTCATTAATTGAATGTCCACAACATATTTTAGATTTTCTTTATGCTAAGTATTTTATTAGCAAAGCATTTTTGCAAGGGTCAGTACAGCTTAATTCAGTACAGAAATAATCAAATAAGTAAAATCTAGCCTATCTTTCCCTAACGCTGACACTAAGAACTAAAAAGGGAACCTTTGAGAGAGACGGACGGAGTGTAGTTTCGAACCCCAGAGCTGGCCTGATGATGAAGAAGGTGTTGCAGCAGGAGGAGGAGGTTGAACGACGAAGGCAGGAATCTCTGTAGGTCTGATGAGCTCTCTTCTCTTCATGGATGATGAGGTCAC
>CAEFZY010053413.1:0-12696 GCA_903066815.1 Brachyrhaphis roseni | reverse complement strand
AAGGTATATTATTAAAACTTTAAAAACTTTTCCTCTGTACCGTCTGTATGTAGGCACATGCGGCTTATAGACCGGTGGGCTTATGTATGTACAGAAGGGGTTTTCCCCTTTAAAATGTGAGGGGCGCGTCTTATAATCATGTGCGCTCTATAGTCCGGAAACCAGGAGAACGGCATTTCTCAGTGTGCATTGCGTCAAGTGTAAAGAATGTGCTGTTTTCCAGAGTCAGTCCCATAGTTTTTGTGAGAGGAATGCTTAATGTCTCCCCATATGAGACATTTATAAAAATGTAATGTTCCCAACTTTGTGGGAATACATTGTGAACGCCTCCTTTCTGCTCCAAAATGACTGAACACAAAGTGCACAAAGCAGGATCTTTGTCTATAAAAACGTGGATAAGTTTGTCATGGAAGAATTTGAGTGGCCGGCACAAAGTTCTGACCTCGGCCCAGCAGAACAGCTTTGGGGTGAATTAATGTTGAGACTGAGCCAGGTTCTCTCTTCCAATCATCTAATCTCATAAATGCGTTTTGCACTTGACTCACCCTGCGGTTATGAGAAGTGGCTAAATGGAGCTGGAAGATGTTTAACAAAAGCTAACAACAGGGGACGTTACAATACTAAGAGAAAAGTCAGTTTAAAGTCCTTTAAACTGGTAGCAGGTTAAAATAAGATGTCAGGTTTGGGCTCAGGTCTCCAATTAGACTCAATTAATTGAGTTGGATCAGGTTCAGATACGACGTCCACATGCTTGGGGTGCGTCGGATTGCTTAGGCCCAATCTAAACTCTGGACTGTGTTGGAAGTTCATCTTGTAACACCAAACACAGTGTTAGAGTGGCCTAGTTAAAGTCCATGCATAAATCTAAACAGAGCAAAAAAGATTAGAGCAAATCAGACCAAAGGGAAAATTAACCACACACTTTTCAGAATGTGAATTCTAAATGTTATAAACCACTTATTTTTTTTCTTGGACTTCACAGCAATGCTCTGCTTTGTGTTAGTCTTAGGTAAAAGTGGGAATACTTTGGCTATGCAATCTAAAGGCTTCTGAGATGCAGCTTTATAGCTTTCAATAATTTATCACTTACATCATCATCGATGTGATTCTTATCCCCTCTACACCTCTGAGCTTTACAAGGCACTGTAAAAGCAAACCAGATCAGACAGGCTCACAGCTCTGAGAAATTGGTAATAAAACCCCTTACCAGGATTTCAGGATTGAGCAGATTGGTTGATCTGTTTGAAAAGTTCTTTCCTGGAAAGAGGAACCCTCTTGTAATTCACCCGTTTCCAACCTTTCTTCCCTGTGTTTGCCACAGAGTTGTGGCCTCCGCATTTCTTTTCCACTCATTCAGACGTAGAAAGGCTACTTCCCACACCTATAACAGTGAACATTGGACTGGCGTCACATTTCCAGAACTGTGCGATAAAATCATCTACCACATGGCACATGTTGTCAGTCTTATCCTGAGTAAATAGTTAATAAGCTCTCCTGTGAAATTAAGCTGGACACACCCTCATCTACTCTTTGTGCTGTCCCTGTAGCATCAGACAACTGTTGGACCTATGGGATGTGCTGCTCTTTTACAATCATATTTTACTCCAGTAATGTTTGTGGTAACCAATATTAATCTACCAAACAGAAAATTACAAAATATCCCTGGAGGAAACTTTATGGACCCAAGGGATAATGCCGGCCACATATTACGACTTACTAGATGCTAAAATCTGAGATTGCTGGCTATAAAAATTGGTATTGGTTTTCATTTCTCTTTTTGTTGCCAAACTATTCTCGAGAATTATATGCAGTTGCCTTTTTAAGCTGCTCTCACTTCACCACTACGCCAACAACAATATGTTATGTATCTGTTGGAAAAAAACAACAAAGAAATGAGTTGCATCTAATGAAATTTCAAGTCTCGTCACAACTCTGAAGTGTGAATGTCGTTCACAAGGCGTCGTTCGCTGATGCGTGTACTGAGTGTTGTTTGGAGTAAAGCAAGGCAAGTTTGTGTAGCTCTGATTGCACACAAGGCGATACAAAGTAGCTTTTTCAAAAAAAATGTATACTAAAATATTAAACACATGAAATACATCGACAATGAAAGTGCGCGTCACAGTTAAGTGTCACGTAAAAAGAAAGAAATGTAAGACAGAAGCAGGGATAAGGAGCAGAACGATATTCTTTTTGGGATTTTTTTTTTGTTGCATCTAATTCAATTTCAAGTGGACATTTTATTAACAAAATCAATCCGAAACAGAGTAAATCCCATTCTATGCCTCTTTCCTGACAGCAGGAATGTTCTCAGGTCTTCTAGGAGTTTGTTTCAGAGTTGAGGCGTGTAAACCAAATCCCGCCTCACCTTGATTAGTTATATTCAAGGAAACAGACTGAGTGGGTCTCAGCTGATCTCAGAGGTCCACATGGTTTCTGCCCGACAACTCTTATTGACCATTACCAAGAATTTATAGTTTAACATTTTTCAAAAAATAGAATTTAAGAGCTGCAAACTGAGGTTTTAATTGGCAAATGAAAAAGTTGTTTTGGGGAAAAAAATATAAATATAATTTCTTGAGAGTTCCTGAAAGTCACTTTCTTATGATTTTGCCCCTTTTTGATGTATTGAATCATTCAGATGGATGAATTGTATTGCAGAGATGTATAAGGCCTAAAGCAGGTTTGTAACTGAGGACAAGATGGCACCATAGAGGTCCTGTTCAAATACATGCAAGTCTTATATTAGCAAAGGTGCATGACAAGCTAAAGTTGGAAACTTTCAAATATGCAACATCACTGCAGTGATAGGATTTTCAATTCACCTTGGAGTACTAATGAGGGAAAACACAATGCATTTGGGTTGTGTTAACCAGAATACATGTTGACCATCTGCAGAGTAACATAAAAACTTAGTGTCTGGAAACATGGCAGACTTTCTCAGAAAGGAAATCATTTTTTTCTGCTAACTAATTTCTCAGAATCCATTCTACTCAAATATCTCTGCTGTCTGTCTTAGGCTGGCCTGTGAAAGTGGATAATTGGTGAGACTAATGTATATCAGTGGTCCGTTTAGAGACGCACACAACGACATAGCAACGTGGTCAGTGAATGATTAGCGATCTTATTATGGGGTGCTGCTTTTAGAGTGCTTCTACATATATTTACCCTTTTTTCTGCGCTTTATTTTATTTATTTGTTGGGGTTTTTTTGCATTTTTTTCTCCTTCAGCTCCCCTCTCGCTTTCTCTGGAATGAACACTCGTCTCTGCAGAAAGCCGTGATGCAACCCTGAAACACGGCTATAGCAATACGGTAATGAGACTTTTGCTTCAAGGTCGGATCCACTGAATGCTCAGCCACAAACAAAATTACGCTTTGATGGAGAAAACATGGCCCCATCCTGATTTGTATATGTTGTCAAATCTAACCATCTGAAACAACCATTTGAATCTAAGCCTTGGGATCTTTGTAAAGGCTCTCCATTATTTACCTTTTATCCTGAAAAATTCAGCTTTTCACAGATTTCCAACAAAGCCTCTGTGTGCTTTTTTTCTCATCTGAACTTTTTCACTCCCACTTATTTACCCACTAAGCACATGATTCGAGGCTTATTAAAGCCACCATGCATAACTACGCCTGATCTGACCTACATTATAAAAGCCAACACTAAACACATACAGTGCAGAGTAACTTCAGAGGCATGCAACAGGTGATTTCATCTCGTGCTGCAGGCCAAAGCTAATCCATCAGTCAACCAATTGTTTACAGAACAGTAACAAGGCCGTGCTATCTGCAGGAATGCCAGCATTGCTTTAACTGAAATGGACCACATCTGATAAGAGTTGCCGCCAGTTGCCAGCTGTTGTTTCCTACTGTTTGTCAAGTTACCTCGTATCCATGCGACCGCACCGCGCGTCCTCAAAACACTCTGAACAATTTTCAAAAGGTGATTTACTTTAAAATACACAGACACCATAAAGACAAAGTATAAACTTTTGCCATAAAACTGTTAATAAGTCTTTATTTTGTGTAGCTAGATGCACAGCTAATTAAAAACTGTTGTTGTTCAGAAGGGCCTCTGCAAGTATGTCCCATCAGCGAATGACTCGGTACGAATAGGTGAATGACCAAATGTAGCGTGAATCGCTTTGGAGGCCTCTGACTTTACAACATGCTCTACAAATGCAGGTCATTTACCAAGAACTATTCAAAAACAATTTGCGAATATTAAATTACCAGATGTACAAAAGACCACTCCCCTCTTTTTCTCTATTAGGGCAGTGGTCAACATTAGCTTGAGACTCCCATAATAATAGGAAGACATGCTAGCATGTCAGATATGACAGTGACTTTTGGTGTGAAGACGCCAAACAGCATTGTCCCTGGTTGACCTCTCATTGCTGCCTGTCTCGGTACGCATTTCCTGCTTGCTACTCAAGTGGAGATTCAGCAGGTAGCCGGAGGCGCTCAGAAGATTGAGGCTTTGTCAGCGCAGAACCATGGAGGCAATTGCATAGTAAGTGTGAGGTATTTCCACCCTGAAACAATCAGTAAACAAAACATGAGTAACACACAGAACTTAAAAGCAAAATGTCAAACGTTTTGCAGATAACAGCAGGCTGCATTTTTATCCAACCTTCTTTACTCTTCTACCCTCATATAAATCAGTATAAATACAGCTGTTCTACCCTAAACAAACAGTCACACCCGCAGCATCAGATAAAAAGCACATCATGTTGAGATGGCCAAGTCAAAGTCCAAACCGAAATCCAATTGATGAGCAGTAGCTAGACTGTAAAACTAATGTACACGTTATTACGTCGCGTTGGTCTGTCATATACAATCCTGAAGAAACCTGGAAAGTGACAAATTTCTAAAAGCACAGAGTTTATGATGAAACTGACTCGTTTTACATTCATTTTTATGTTACCCATTAGATTCAGATGCTATATATTAATTCCCTCCTATAAAGAAAATTCTGTGCTCTTATAATAATCAGTACATTTAGTACGGGTACCGTCATATGATCAGGCTTGTTTTGGTCACACGTCAAGCATCAATTTCGAAGGAACTAAGAGGCCACTTAGGTTAACTGTCTATTTTTTAATTGATGGTTGCCCTAAATGCTCTTACTAAGTACGTTCGAAATATAATCCTGCTTCACAAGATTTCAGACCCTTTACTCTACAGAGGTAAATACATTTGTTGAGTGGTATGATAAGAATTATTTGACCATTAACATCGTACCACTCATGTTAGCATCAGTGGTCAGCATCGTACCGCACTGTCCATCCGCAGGGAGGAGATAAATCTGGTCACTTCTTACAGCTATCTGGGTATTCATCTGGCTAACCTCTTAAACTGGAGTCAACATGTATGCTACCGGTTACAAGAACAGGTTGTTTTTGTCTTCAGAGACTGAAGATGTTTGGTGTCAGTCAGAATGTTGTGTTTTTATATTACCAAGTAGTGATGGAGAGCGTGGTCAGATTGCGTGGTTCTGCAATCTTTCCACTCGGGCTAAATCCATGTTGTACGGACTGCCATGAAGGGTCAAAAAGGTCTCTGTGCTCCGGCAGGCACAGAGGATATTGTTGGATCTGTCCCGCATCCTTTAGGTTGAGTAAGAGGCAAAGAATCCCAAAAACTAAACTGAACAGTTTTAAATACTCCTGTGCCCTCATCCATCAATTTTTATTTATTTTTTTATCAAACTTTAAATGGCATGTTGAGGCCTGGAAGGTGTCCAATGGCTTTGGGTGTTGTTCTTGTTTTTTTTTTACACTGTTGTGGATGTGTTTCTAGCTGTTTATATCAATTTTATATGTATTTGTTTTCTGTCTGAACAGCTGCCGCTATGCACCTTGAGTCCATGACAAATTTCCTCTAGGGATCAAGAATGTATATTCTGTTGTATTCTATAAAATGGCAGTAAGCGCCTGGAAAAATACATAATGCAGCCTCTTTAAAAGCACTCCGAAACAAAGGAAGGGATGAGGAGTCAGTGCAGACAAATGATCTAATATTGACTTGATGATCCTCAGAAGTACTGCAGTCCTGGTTAGCAGTGCCGCAGTGGCTAATCATAGCAACATGAGGTCAGCGCATGTACCACAACAAGGCAATTAAGTCCTTCAAATGCCTGACCACAAGCCCACTCATGGCTAAACACACTCAAGACCAGACTCGGCCAGTTTATACTGCCACAGGATCCCTGTTAGATTGTTGTTTTCTAAGAGATGTGCGTCAGTGCATCTGCCTTTGACCCCTTCAAACAAACACACACACACACACACACACACTGACTTAAAAATGGACATCAGAAAGATCCTTGATGAAAGCACCTTAAGTAATTGGTAATTGAATCTTTGCTCCTGTGCCTTGTCTGTGTCGGTAGAAGATCATAAAGGCAAGACACACAGATCATCTGTACTCATAAACAGGTTCACAGCATACTGTCCTCATTCCCGCTGCTGTACCACTGCCATTAATCCAGGAATAAATTGTGCGGACTGCATGGATTAGAAACCACCATTAGGGCTGCTGTAATGAGAAATAAGTTTTTTTTTTATGCAAGAAGGCTAAGTCAGTAACAAAGAACCCCTAGTACTCACAAAATGAGTCACCAAGCGATAACCTGAGTAGGACTGAACGGTGGAACAGTTGGTGTCAAGCAGCAAAGAGGTTCTGGGTTCGAATCCTGGCCTGGACTCTCCCGGTGCATGTGTGGGTTCTCGCTGGGTACTTCAGCTTCCTCCCACAGTCCATTAAACCCGCTTCTCCTCTGTCAAATCTCACTCTGACCGGTTAATGTATGTTTCGGTTCTAGCCCAGTTGGGAGCATCTTCATTACGGTTTGTTCCTCACTATTGTCAGAGAGAACATAAGAAGGAACATGGACATCTTTGAGAGTATGTGTCTTGTTTTTGCTTTCTTCTGTAGTGTAAACTATTTTTGTAATGTTTGGAGTTACAAAAATAGTGAAGCCACTCCACCATCCTTCTACTGTTCAAACCCAACTTACGTTTCTGTGTTGCTATGATTTTCTTTTTCCTTTTGCAGTTTTACTTTTTGGCAGATTTAGTGGCCTAGCTGACAGTTTAGAAAACAGGAAAGAGGAATAGAAAAAGCCCTGACAGGTTTGGTTCCTAGACTCAGTGGCGTTGCAACAAATACCAGCCTGTGCTTATGGGGCACCATAAACACACCATGCTGGATTCCAGGGAATTACCTTTTCACATAAACACAGGTCTGCTGGAGTCATGGAAAATGACAGTTTGTATTTACTCAGGTTATCTCAAATAGAAATTTGAGCAATTAGTGCTTCTGGTGAAGATGAATGTTTTAGCTGAAGGAGAATGACTGAAGGTGGGGCTTTTAAAGATACTTAGATTCCAATGACCTAAACTGGCAGGATAACAACTACAGATAACTGTAGTACACAAGAGAGAGAGGCAAAAAAACACTAAGATGGTCTGATAAAGAGAAAGTCAGAAATAATCTATTCTGGGAACAGTGACTGAGACAGATGCACTCAAACATATACATGGTCTCAAGTTCTTTCATTCCCTTTCCCTTCTCTCTACCCCTTTAAATGACATTTTCTGGTTTTGCAAAAATTTAGAAAAAAAAGTGACACGTATGAAAAAGATTTCAGGGAGGGCCTGTAGGGGCTTGAACAGGAAGTGCACTGGGTGCGTTCCTTAACAGTGAGCCGGTGTGTGACCCAGACAGCAGTATGAAAGAGGGAAGGTGGAGTTTTCAAGATCTGCAAACCACTGAACAAAACTCCCCAATTTGCTTACAACTTATTGTATGATTGTGTATCATTGATGCTGCAATATATTTTTTTAAATTTGTATTTACCCTCCCTCCCACATCCCCAGGACTTTTTCATTCTTTTTCTTCCATAAGCTATGAGGCAATATGGCAATAAATACTTTGGAGCTTGAATAAACCTGAACCTCATTTGTGTGTTCTATAACACTTGTTCACATTGCAATCATCTGCTTGGGCTTTTCAATACATATGTATATGCATATGTATATTAATAAAGGAAAGGCACTTCTCGATTGTCTTGCCAGGCAGGAAATGATGCTTACTCAGCATTCAACCACCACACTTTCTGAAAAGCACAACCCACGTTAGGAACCCATTTGCCACCTCTTAAAGGTAACGCTTATTTTCTTGCTTTTTGATTTAGTCTAATGTGTAAGAATAACTTCTTGCTTGCTGACGCTGAAGAAGTTACTTTGCAGATTTTACATTAAATGAAATCGTCTGCATGTTTTGGTGAAACAAACATGCAGACATGCAGATGAAAACTAGAAGTGTTTAAACGGGGAACGTTTTGAATATCACATAGCATGAGATAATTAAAAAATCTTTAAGAAAGTTTTTCCCCACCTGGATGCCACAAAGAATTAAAGTTGTGAGGGCAACAGGACAAAAAAACTTGTATTATCAAAGTGTATCTTTGCTAATACACCTTTTGACCTACATGTGTAAATGTAAAACTGTGCATGCCTTCTACTAAAGTAAATAAAAGTGCAACCTTAAACATGGGTCTATTAGAATGTTCAACCAAGTTACAGCTTTAGGAATTTTGGGAAAGAAAAATATTGGCAGTCTATCATAGACAAGATTGTGGAGATGGCATTAGTGATGGTTTTCTAAGAGAATTAATTGGTCAGTGTTGGTCAATAAACCATCCAGCAGTAGACCAACCTACATGTGCCCAAGGTGGCATAAAAACTTATCTTGGGAATTGAAAAGCTACTGTCCTAGCTCTTCAGTTTTCATATGCATTCACAGGTGTGTTTCTTCTGTCTTCTTCACTGAAAGGGATCTCATGATTCGTTTTGGTTATTAAAACTGTCGTCTCTCTGCCTTTTCAGCCAGTCATGGACGTCGTTAACCACTTGAAGAGCCTTGTTCTGTCCACTGCTGTTGAGATCTACAAACTAGTAAAGAAAGTGAAGGCCAATAAAAAACAATGTCACCGTATTGGGGAGCGAGTAAAAGCCTTGGAGAGGGTCATTACTTCAATCGACTCCACAAATGCAGCCCAGGATTCTGGAGAGGTGACAAAAACCCTCGAGGAATTATCCACCATCCTCAACTCAGGTTTTGGACTAATTGAGAAGTTCACTTTGTCAAACTGGATCAAACGTTTGTATAAGTCCAGCAGCCATGCAGAGGAGTTCCAAATGGTAAATGATCGCCTCAGTGACAGCGTCCAAAACCTGACTATGGCTCTGCACCTGAAGCAAGGAAGTGAAATGGCCGAGCTGCTAAAGGCGGCCTTCATGCGGGAGGAAGATGAAAAGGACCGGAAGGAAGATGAAAAAGAATTAAAGAGAAGTGAGAAGAGACATTTTGGCATTGCATCATCCTCCTCTTACTTAAACAACTTCCATGTTTTAGAGCACTTAGGGAACTTTGAAAAGTTTTTCATTACTCATCTCATTAGATAGCAAAGCAGAGCCTTAATCAGCTAACCAATGACAGCAGCCAAACACGACAACACATGGCCACACACCAACTTCTTTTCTCCCAATTTTTCCTAACTGCAGCAATAGGCTAAGAAAGCAAATGAGTTGAAGTGATCATTCATTACTAGTGTTGGGTGCATCGTTACAGCAGTGTTTGTTTGTTCCTCAGTGCTCATGGAATACATGGAATATGTGGAGACCATGCAAACAGATCTGGACGATGTCAAAAGCAATGTAGCTCAAGTCGTGGAGATGTGTGAGTACGCGATCATTTAATCGGAAATAATGTTGACGCACCAAATGGACCTGCTCGGTTTATTTTCAGTGTGTAAAAAACATCGTAGCTGTAAATTAAAACGGTTAATTTGCTGACTGTTTTTTGGATTAACCGATTAATAACTGGGTAGCAAAAGGTGCCGTTACAAAATAGCAGGACACTTTTTCCAGAATTTGAACCATGTGAAGCTAATTCTATGCCGTATGAGTTGTTCTGCATATAACATATTTAGAGACAAATGTGTTTCCAATAGTTTATTTATCTCGAGTAGTCTAATTTAAGCTACACTATGTACATTTTTGCAGTTTTTTTGTATTTATTTTTCTATATTTTTGTCAAAACTGTCATGACAATAGAGTCTAGCTTCTCCACCTCCTCCCTGTGCTATTATTGCCATCTGCAGAAATGCACCACTCCTGGTCAAACTAATCAGAGCCAAGAGCAAGGTCTTATTGTAGTCAATCATGCTCATGTACTCACTGTTCAATGTATTAATGACAGAGAAGCAAGTTCTCTGCCACTACAGGAAATAGGTGGGTGTTTATTCGCCGTCATTGATAGCCATGCTTAATACTCTGAGCATTCACGACAAGCTACGCTATGCTATTAGGAGGCCGCTGTAGCATGTAGCAGAGAGTAAAGGGGAGGATATGAGCCGGATTTTTTCCACAGATTATCTGTCTCATACTATTCTGTCACAACATAGTGACAGTTTTAACAAATATGTAAAAAAATATAATATTTTTTGCAAAGTTACGTACTGCAGCTTTAATCGTTTCTGCTCTAACTGTTTCGATGTGCAGCTTCCCATTGGAGGGCTCCCTTGATGTTTTCAAGAAAATGTTTTTGCCCTCGTACAATGCCTATCTACTTTGGAACGTTGTAATTAACATGTGTTGTTCCGTTTTCTTTCAGTGAAGAAGCCAAAAATCTTTGCCATGGACATTCGAGTAATTAAAGCAGATGAACTCAATTTGGACAAATTGGGCAACCTGACAGACCAAGCCCGACAGGTCTACAGAGGAACATTCAAGGATTTCCCAGTGGCCATCAAGATATTCACCAATTTGAACACCACTGCAGCGTCTGTGCCACAGTTTATTTAAATATTGATATACAACGCAGGAATAATAACAGTATTAGGATGCTTGTGTACTTATTTAATTCATATTGACCAAATTTACTGTTTTACTGTAACTCTTCCTAATTTCCTTCCAATATTTTAGGTCACATGTTGGTCACGTAGAACAATATTTTGTTTCTCCTGAACCTTTTTGTCTGTTTAGTTAGCTAAAGTACAGAAAACTAGACAAGTTTTAAAATAATGGGTCATAAATTTGATTAGATCAAGCTGACAAACTTTTTTTTTTTTAACTAGACCTCAGAAATAAAAACTAATCCAAGGTACTATAGTTTCCTTACAGCTGTAGATTTGGAAAGAGTTGTTACATGTGTGTGACAAAAGCATCTCTTTACAAATGATAATTACAGTAAACGTTCTTGTCAATTGCAGGGCGATAAAGTCTGACTTCAACAAAGAAGTGGAAACCATGAAGAGGTTTGAGTCTCCTAACATCTTGCGAATGTTTGGCATCTGCATCCTGGATGAGGACAGTAAGTAATGATGCATACACGGATCAGGATTATCTAAACAGCAAAAATATCACATTTTTTATCTGCCTGCAGCTCCTAATACTAAGTACCTCATCATTATGGAGGACTGCGAGAAAGGAAGTCTCCGAGAAGTTCTGAGCTCTGAACGTGACCTGTCTTGGACCAGGAAAGTTAGCATGTGCCGGGATGCAGCGCAGGGTGTTTACCGGTGAGTCTGCCAGAAAACATTATTTGTCTTTGGTTTGAATGATGAAGAAATTCTCTAGTGTAGAGCTCATGGAGGGTTTCTAACTCTCACAAATCGGGTTTGAGCCTCGGCTTTTGCTCATTTCTCGCTCAAATCACCGGTTAAACATTACCTACTGCTTCCACCAGGGGGAACCCAAGAGCAATTCATTTTTTTCTTTTTGCCCATATCAAAATTGGTTTCTACGTGATGAAATACATACTAATCTAAATTAAAATCACAACTTTATAATAAAATTTAAATTAAAAAAACAGACTACAGTGATGACAAATAGATGTAAGGAGTCTGTGAAAGGACTCGGCTGCCCCTTCGTTGAGTAGAAGTTCAATTTTATAAGACAACCGATTGCAAAAGGACAGAGCAGATGTGTGAAGTTTTCAACCCCTAATTTCCTCCATGTCTCCTCAGAGACGTGGTGCATAGCTGAGGAAAAAAAATAAATTAAAAAAAGTGAGATGAAAGGAATTATATGTGATGGAGTTTTGCTTTTATTTTTATTGTTAATCACTTCAGTACAAGTCAGAATATATCTGTTGTAGCTCTACTTTTGATTACACCATGGGTGGTTTTCTAATTCAAATGTTTTTTGCAGCTGGAAATGTAAATGTTGTCTCCACCACTTAATCAGTCCTGGTAGAAGCCAATGCTTTAAAACCCAGGTGATTTAGATCAGAGAGAGACTCTCCCTTCTGTTGTGTCGATGCATGTCATGCCGTAAACTGGATCGAACTACCGTATTTTCCGGACTATAAGTCGCAGTTTTTTTATAGTTTGACCGGGGGTGCGACTTATACTCCGGAGAGACATATGTGTGGAAATTTACACATCATTATATCATATCACATGTTATTTTCATACTAAACCGCAAGAGGGTGATCTAGGCCTGTGTTATTCTACCTTCAGAGTTAGCCGAGCCGAGTTACAAGCGACACTGAGGACGAAGATTTCATTGCGTTTAGTGATTTGGATTTACACGGATGGTTCTGTAAACTTGTTAGCATGTTATTTATGCTATAGTTATCTGAATAACTCTTAATATGTTATGTTAACATACCAGGCACGTTC